>JAVGVS010000192.1:196904-246388 GCA_032718565.1 Distichodus sexfasciatus | reverse complement strand
GTTAGTTCTCCAAGATGTTTGGAACAACCTACCAGCCGAGTTCCTTCAAAAACTGTGTGCAAGTGTACCTAGAAGAATTGATGCCGTTTTGAAGGCAAAGGGTGGTCACACCAAATATGGATTTGATTTAGATTTCTCTTTTGTTCATGAAAATAAATGATTAACACTTCAGTTTTTGAAAGCATTCTTTGTTTACAGCATTTTTTCAAAACTGCCTAAAACTGCCAAAAATTTTTGCACAGTACTGTATATATGTATATATATATAATGTGTGTGTGTGTGTGTATAAATAAAGCAGTGTAGACTTATCTGGAGCAAAACATTAGTCTGTCCAACAACAGTATAACATTGTTTATAAATTAGTGTTGATATTCCAGTGTCCTTCAGCAGTTAGAATTCACCAAAAGTGCAAAAGAAAATAAGGCGATAATGACATGCTGATAAGCAGATAATGAAAACTTCCTGGCAAGTTTATCACTTTGTCACTGGTACCATTGTGATCGCCTACTTGTGCAGAAGTCATCAAAAGGAGAAATACATGCAATGTCCAAATTAAGCTTATATGGGTAGCCGTTATTATAGCTAGGTGATGTGTAAAAGTAAACCCTATGTGTGGGAGCAAAACCCAAATGCCTTTTTTCTGTACATTTGGAATATTAATTCAAATGACTATCCACATCTATTGTCTTTTTCAAGAAAGTGTGAAAATGTAGTCTTATATAGTAATGCTGTTGCCCTGTCAGACAAATCTCTAATTAATATTTGCTTTGTGCAGGAGAAAAATCTTGAAGATGGTGAGACCACACTCAGGTTCTCCACGATCTAAACAGAGGTAGTCTGCTGTTTCACATTTAGGATGTCACCTACCACTTGAGTCCTCAATGAAGTTAACAGTTTTAAGTGTTTCCTTTTTTGCTTTTTAGGCCTTTCTCTGATGGCTACCACGGAGAGCATCATGGGAGTCATTTGGGCCCCCCTTCTAGGAGCCAGAGAGGATTTAGAGGCCACCCAGGTAAGGCCCCTCCGAGCTGGAGAGAGAACAACAGCGGAGGACCACACCCTTATGGCAAGAGAGCACCTCTGATGGGGGAAGCCAGGGAAAGGCCGCATGGACACTGGACCCCACCACACCCAGATCACTCGCGACCGTATCCGAGCATGCAGGATTCCCATCGCGGCCGCAGGAGGCCCTCACCGCCCCGCTCCAACCGCCCGCACCCAGTCCAGCACCGGCAATCCCCTCACGGTCCTTCATATGGACCCCCAGGCCACTACAGGCCTCCTCCGCCGTCCTTTCGCGGGAACCACTCGGGTCACATTTCTCCATCGGCCCGCAACTTCCACAGCCCACCGCCACCTGACCGCAGGGGCCCATCCCCCCACAGCAGTTACAGACCCCCTCAGCGACATCCAAATTCCACCTACGAGCAGGAGAGGAGCTGGGGTCCCAGCAGAAACCCAGGCTTCAGGGAGAGGCCCTATGGGCGTCCAGCCCGAGGCGGGCATCGCTGGAACGGCCCGGGGGGTTACCCTCACCCCAATGGAGAGTCTAGGCTCTCTGGCTCCCCCATGAGGAAGCCCAGAGAGTTTCATGACAGGAGCTCGTATCAAGAGAGGTACAGGAATGAAGCTGTGCAGGCCGGGTGAAATGAGTAGTGGCAGTACAGAATGTACAGAATGTTAGATTAACAAAAAAATCTACAGTACAGCGAGATCAAGGTTAACGTCAAATTCGCCCTCCCCACTGAGTGTGTCACAGTGAGGATAAAGATTATGTAAAAGTCCCTTTTAAAGTCAAAAGTTCAAGGTGGAGAAAATGTTATGTCCTGGGGAAGTTTTTTAATATATTGTATACTTGCAGTTCATCAGGGTTTGGGCTCCGTGTTAATGCTAGAGGTTAAGAAATGCACCTCCAAGAAAAAAAAATGTCCCTGCTCAATCAGCAGGAGCCGACATTATAACCCTCATGTGTTGTATTGTTTGTGATGGATGTGCAGGTGGCCCGCAGAGCGAGACCCAGAGAAGCAGCACAGAGATGTTAACAGGGAGAGAGGAAGGGCGAGGCCTGGACATCACATCCCAGAATGGGCAAACCGGGAAGGAGGCAACCCTCGCCCGCCTTACAGGTCGCCTTCATGGAAATCTGGCCCACCCTCCGAACCGTCTTCCAGGTTCCCCCCACCTTTCAGACCTCAGGAGAGGCCTTTCAAACGGCCATTTAAGTGGTGGAATCAGGAGTTTGGACGGCCGCCCCCGTCTGCCAGCATGGATCACGGACCGGCCAAGCGCTTCCGTCGGGAGCCATCACTACGCCCAATGCCCCCTCGGGGCTTTGGAGGCCGAGGTCTGTCCCTGAAGGACAAGTCTCGGCTAATAAAAGGGCGAAAGTTCAGGGAGGAGTCGGTGGCCCGTTTCAAATTGCCTTCACTCAGACCTAGGCTTACAGATAAGTCAGAGAAGTCCCGAGTACAGAAAGTGTCAAAGGACGATGATGACGATGAAGGAGAAGAAGAATCGTCTGGAGATAAGCCTCACAAAAAGGGCTTGAAGAGACCCGCGCCAAGGGACACAGCCACCGACACTGACTCCCGATCCCCTGACCCGGAAAGCGAGTTCGAGAGACAGGTGGAGTCCCGCCGCTCTGTCAGAGCACACAGGTACGGTATCACCCCTCATACTGTGGCAGTGGGCGCGTGAGATTTAGAAGGTCAAGCTTCCTGTTTGTCATTGCCACTACTTTCTCCAGAGGGCACCAACCTTGTTGACATGACACAGGCGAATTAAAGGCTGTTTTGCTCACCAGAATCATCTCTCAGACCTGTAAAGCTCTGTTCTATGCCCAGAATATCTCTGTCTCTAACAAAGTTAACGCAACAGTGTATCGAGGGATTGTCTCTTTCAAACATTTCCCAGAAGTGCTCTCTCTTTCTCTCTCGCGTTCATACCACCCTAAGAGTAAAAAAGGGTCAGTCTCAAAAAAAGGTGTTGGGGCATTTACATCATTTCTGTCTGAACCCAGAACCCGAATGGAAGAAGCATTGGCTCTATGCAGAGAGTGATTTAAAAGCTGCCAAGGGTCGTTGTGTGAAGAAAAGCCACTCCTACAGTGTCAACAGAGCTTGAACTTACTTGAGATACACGCCACATAATCAAATTACGTGGTTACACAATGTGGCAAGGCAAAACCTGTTCGTCAGGAAATGTTGCAAATACAGAACTTGAAGATTGAGCAAAGACTGAACCTTGAAGTCCAAACAGTATAAGCAAGGATGGAGCGTCAAGCCCGACCTGTCCGAGATGAATTCAGTGGAATTAAATGAGGTTTTGCTGAAGTATGGATGAAGCTTCCAGTTTTCAATCCTGATTGGTTCTGTCTTCCTCCTTAAAATGGAGTAATTGGAGTAAAGAGATTGTAAAACAAAGAACGCATTTGACCGGTGAGCGTTAGAACACCATGTGAAAAACAGATTCTGAAGATTTTATGGAGGTCTGTATTGATGTCCTGTCTGACCAGAAACACAATTTGGCAGAATCACCTGCACCTCCACGAAGGCAAGTACTGGAGCCTCAAATCTTTGAAGCCCTACAGATGTTCTCCAAAGCCCAAGTTGTCGCAGAGATGCAGTGTAGCTCCCGGTTGTGAAAAATACTGCCAGTTTTATGAATTATATTCAACTTTTTGTGTGCCAAAAATTAAGGATCCGATCAGATTATGAATATTACTGATATGTTATGGTCAGCAAAATGGGGTTCATATGGAAAGCCAGTTTCTTTGTGGTCACTGGAAATGATACAGATGTTGAGAAGAAAGGTGATGTTAAGACCTGAAGAAAAATGATTGGGGAGGGGAGAAAAGAAGAAATATCAGTGTTTTGACCTGTAACTAAAGTGCTCTCCATCAAAACCACGATGTACCAAATTGCCGTAACATCTGTGAACCACTGCCTTGCTCTCATATTGCAAAGTAAGAATTTGGTATAGAAAACCTGAGGGATCTCCGGCTTTACATCTTCAGTTGAGAAGCCCCCAAGAGGCAAGTTATCGATGCAGCGCAAACCAGGGAGCTCTTATGTGAAAGATGCTAATGATACTTTACCCCATGGCCAGTTCTCCAGTTAAACTCCAATTAAAGGTGCTGGATGGATAACGCAGGACAAGACGGAAATGATTAACAGGATGAGGATTAGGAACGTGAAAACAAAACGTGTTTGTCAGATCCAGACATATCCTCGGGCAACCCTCCTTTGCCTCGCCAAAGTGAGTTACACTGATTAGAGAAAGGAAAAGCCGTTAAGAACCAGAGTGAATCAGAAAACTAATCCGCCAATTGAAACTGAAGCATGGCGATGATGGGCTTGTTTTTGTCTGTAAGTACCTACAGCGGTGATCCGTTATTGGTTATTTGCTGCTTTTTTTTTTTTTTTTTTTTTTCTTTTCAGTAAAATTTTGCTTTTGGACGACTTTTGTGATCTCAATATTGTTGTTTGAATGATCATTGCTCTCTTGCACCATGAGGAAGGTAGACACGTCCTAATTTTAATTTCTATGTGTGACAGCCTTAACAAATGCACTGGTTTGGATAACCTTTGTGACACGCCATCTGACTTTTCCCCCTCAACCTTTTCCCCCCAGCTCTTCTCCTATTGATACACAACTGACACGAGACCTTGTTGTGGTTTCCCACTGGGAAGCAGGAACCAGACCAAGTTCTAGCCCCAAGAACAGAGCATCTAAGAAAACGGGTAACTAATTTATATTAGGGGTGTAAAACACATCACAATATGATATAAAGATTAAGTGGGCAACAATTCAGCATCTGCTGTTATCAAAGTTACGACATTGATTTGATTCATTTTGCAGCAGTCGGTGTGAGACTGGTATAAGACTTTCGGTCGAAAATTTAACACAACTTCTATTCATCACAAATAACAAATTGAAATTTAGTCCTAGATAAATCTAGGCCTCCTGTTCAGTCTGAAGTGCCATGCTTGCTTAGATGTTGACATTACAGTATATATATTATGACTGATCGATGTTTTAATTTTCGATTGATGCCACCGACTTGTTGATCATTGAATCATTGTAGATCGATGTATAGTTACACCCCTGATTGTTACTCCTCAGTTCCAGATTTCAGTAGAACACGCAGAGTTGCCATGTTGAGTCATTTTCACTCACAAAACAAAATGTTTTTTGCTGTTCTTGCAGATTCTTCAAGCTCTCATGGGAGCTTGAATGAGCACCTTGGAGGTCCATCACATGATCAGAAACGACGGTAACTAATTTGCTTTTAAAAAAGAACTACTTTTTTTTTTGGACCAAATTTGAAATGTAGTTTCTTTAATGCATGGTAGCTAACTGGTGGTGTTGCACTGTAGGCCAGCAGAAGGTCCTGGGAAACTTTTCAGGAAGCCAGGTCTATCTCAGGTAAAGGAATGCTTGCAGTGTTTTAATGAATACGGCTCATTTCAGTACGTCATTCTTAATGTTCTTGTTTAAACAGAAGCCTGTGTTTCGTTCAACTCTTGGCTTAAAGAAAGGACCGTGGCCTGATGGAGCTTTCAGGAAACCATTTATGGTGAGTGTTGAATACTCTATTCTCCGTCCTGGCCATCTCAGGGCTGGGCAAGGAATCTAAAATGTATCGAATTATTTGAAAACATTCTGATCCTCTGACGTAATCTCACACATGACTGTTAGATAGATTGGTTTTAATGGTGTAACATTTTAAACAGAATACTTAATACTTTCCCCAGTTTGTGGAGTCACCTTAAAAACATTTCTTATATGACTATAATTCATCCTGTCTGCCACTATATCTGAGTTTACTTCCATTATTTTAAAATCACAAACAACTAAAAAATCCCTGTTTTAATAGTGCACTATATTTACAATACAAACATTGTTGGTGAACTGTGAGGCCAAACAACAAGAAATTGTTCAGCATGACATTAGTGTTCAATTAATCTTGATTAATCTTTAATTTGGTAATTTTGGTCCAGCCCTAGCAGTAAATATGGGGTTTTGGGTAGATTGTGGCTTCCAAATCTCTACGCTGCCCAGGAAGAAATGTGTAGTTCAGTTACGTTCACTATATTATTAACCCAACTCTTTCTCCCGGTCTTTCAGGGCACCTTAATGCCTCGCACCTCCTTCCATCAGAAGCCTGTGTTCAGGAAGACTCAGAGCATCATGTCCAAGTACAGAAACCTGCAGACACTGCGCCACAAAGCCCTGCCCCATCCACGCCAAGCCACAAGCTACCGCCGCTGGTGACACCCTGGCAGAAGAGGTACCGTCACAGAATGTAATGATATCTCAATCCTGTCGATTTCAGTGATCAGTCCAAAATGAAAACTTTGATCAGACATCATACATATTGTAACGCCACTTTTTACAACTAACCCTAATGTCTTTCTCTTTGCAGGTGGCTTGTCCTAAAGGGGAAAAAGAAAGAGGTTTGCCAGGACTGATTAAGTCCTGCATCTCATAAATTCTTATTCTTCCCCACCCCTGCCCCCAAAGAACGGCTTATCTGTGGGATTGAAATACTCGCTTTTCACCTCTGACATTAAAGGCAGGAAGATTTGAGGGGTTTTTGGCTTGGGTCCTCGGATCCTGCTTTGTGTGAGCTGTATTAAGTTTGCCAAAGTTTAAGTTTCTCTCTACTGGTTTTATTCCTCTCCTACATGGCGTTTTTGGTGGACTTTAATGAAATGTATGTCTAAGGCCCTTACATCACATGCCAAGTTGTGGTGGTGGGGTCTTTTTTGTTTGGGAGTATTTTTGGCTTGCTTTACCACCCCCACCCGCCCCAACCATGTCTCAACGTTGTCCATGTTGGTTGTGATAGCATATCCTGAGTTCTAACGAAGATAGCAGCAGCCTTATCAGGTGAACTGGAGAAAGAGCAGCACTGCGTTTTTGTTTTCTTTTTTTGGGGTGACCGCATCTGTTTATCTGAAAGCGATTGCTTGGCTTATTTTTCAGTTCATTACTTGTATCTTCCACCTATGAAGCTCTTTGTACAGCCCTTCATATGTACATTGTTTATAGAGATTTCAGTAAACAAACTGGAACTTCTGTGTGGTGTTCTTTTTTTTGTTCTATTATATATTAAAATGGTGTTCATGCCTTAACACACTTCTTTAATTCTCAGTCTTTTAATGTTCATAGTTTACTCAAAGCTACAGTTGTAGAGATTATATTTTCCATCTTGGAGTGACGTCTTTTTTCAGAGGTGATTTTCCTGGTTGAGTGAGTGATAGGACGTGCAGCTGAGGAAGATATTCCTGATCAGGACTTTGGAACTGTTAACTCCTAACATAAGCACAGTTGTCCTTTTGTGAAAGTGACTCATTGTGAACATAGCACTTTGACCCAGCCGTGAATGAGCAGTGGGCAGCTGACATGGAACGGTATCTTGCTCGTGAGTACCTCAGTATACCTTTTACAGGTCTGGGATTTGAACAGGCAACCTTCCAATCATGGTGCGAACTCCCTAACCATTACACTACCAACTTGCATTTATTTAAGCTTGAGAATATTTAGTATTTTAAGTTCAAGTCTGTCTTAGGCAAAGACAGTAAACTTTTTAAACTGGGGTCAAGATTACTCATGATATTATCTAGAGGCTACTTTTTGAAAGCTGCGTCTCAAAAGTATAGTTGTATTTGACAGAGAAAACTCTTTCCATTAATTATGCTTTTTCATATTTACTTGAAATATGAAGTAATTAGGGTGGAAGCGTTTAACAGTGTTCTTAAGGCTTTGGGCTGGTACTGTTTTATGTTAATGGAGTTTTCATATAACTCAAATTGTAAATCCATAAAACCAATAATGCAAATTGACATTTGACATTACTCCTTATTACTTTCAACTGTGGACATGGAATACTTAAAACAAGACCATATTAATCCAAAATGACATGTGGTCATGTTTAACATAGTGTGGGAAATCCTTACTCTCTTAAATATGTAACATAACATTTGGCCGACTCAGTTGAGTTGGGCCTCAGCCTCTTTGATAATGTCCTCCTTCTGTTGGAAGTATTCTCTGAACCATGCGATGTGTTCCAGTTTCTGCTGAACAGAGAGTGTGTGGTTCTTGGACAGACCAGTCACTACCAGCTCCATGAAGTGCCTGATGGGACCCTTTTGGGGGAAACCTTCCTCCAGGTGACGCTCTAAGAACACGTGCTCATGGAAGGGCACTTTTGCTTCTTCATCCATACCTGAGAGGCACAAAATAAGCAGAGAGTGAGATGAAGATGAGGGGATGGCAGCATTGCAACCCTTATGTATTTAAAGAGCAATGTTGTACAAATGATACCAACCAGCTTCATTACTGATAGGATATTCCCACAGTTTGCCTTCTTTGGTCCACTGAATCATCTCCTCAAAGCCATTGCGAGGTCTTTGATACACTGCCTGACCGATCTGATTGGCCAGATCAACATCCCAGAGGGTGGGGCCTTCAACTAAAATCACAACAAAGCCATCAGGTAGATTTTAAAAAATGTTAAATGGCATGATTTCTTTAAAGATTCTAAGTAATACAAATACTTGCTACAAATGGTGGCTGCTTGATACAACAGGAAAACTTGTCCAGTAATTACTAGATTATTGCATATTATTACAAACACCCTTTAATTACCCAAGTCTGACTCGGTCTCCTGAGTTGCTGTGAAGATATTAAGCCTTTTCCCGGAGAAACCGCTCTTCCTGTTGATCAAACATGAAGCACAAGTCACATCTTGATAAAACAACCAAAAAACTACTGAAAAGTCAAGGCGTTCTCTGAAGCTTTTTTACAACCTCTTGCGTAATCCGTTCAGCTCGCCAGTGATGCCACGGTCGTGGGTGTAGCCCCGCCCATCATCATCAAAGCGGATCTGATTGGCCGGTCTGGCGTTTGGCCTGTTGTGACTCTTTCCCACTTTCATGTCAGCAATGATGTTCCTGAGAAATGGCAAAGGAAAGGTTCTTAACAATTAAGAGTCACAAGCAAAAGTAAAACTCTCCTGTGTTCTATAATGTTCAAGAGATTATGTGTGAACAGCACAAAAGCATAAAATCCTTCACAAAAACATTAGCATACCTTGTGTTTTCACAGATAAAGATATAGACAAAAGAAACCTATCACGATTTTCTTGAACAATATTGAGATTTTGATTTTAATCACGATTTTGACACACACAGACATGTTTTACAGTGTGAATATGAAACATTTTTCCAAAGGAAAACAATTAGATCTTTATCAAAGGCCTGTAACGTGTCTCTAAAACAGACATGAGGCAAAAAAAAAAAATCACCTAGTAAAGGTGTAACAAAATGTCTCTAGAACAGACCTATGGCAAAAAGTAAAGGCGTGTGTGTATGTGTGTATGTGCGTGCGTGTTTGTGTGTGTGTGAAAAAACAACAACCCAGACCACCAAAACCCCGCCCCCACACTGCCAAAACCTACCCGCTTTCAAACCGCGTGCGCAGAAATCTCACTCGAGCAAAAAAGCCGCTCGTCGGTGATCTATTTTGCGTGCGAGGACATTTAACAAATCGAGAGGAAAAAGGACATTCGCGAGAGGAAAAATACAGTTCGCGCGCAATATTTTCACAACCGCGCACTTGATTCCTAATTTTGTGCTCTCGAGTTTCACGTTTGCGCGCGACTTTGAAATTTACGCCCGCGATTTTTTTGCGGCAAACCATTTTGCGCGCTCTAGTTTTGGCATAGATGTGACGCCATACAAATAGCATACTGCGGGAAAAGTTGGGAGCGCGCAAAAAAACGCGCTGTAAGGCGATTTAGAAATTGCGCATATTCATATCGCAATTTCGATACGATTTCAATTAATCGCACAGCCCTATTCACAATGACAATCATTCACTTTAAAGCTCTTCTTAGGTTTTATTTCTTCTGGAATTATGATAGTTTATTCATGCAAAAGGTCAGTATCTGATTTGAGCCCACAACAGGATATACAGTATCAGTTATTAGTGGAACAGAAAAAGCTTCTGGTCTTGTCGTGTTGTGTCGTTACCCGATGTTGCGAGCTTCTCCTTTTTTCTGCGTGTCTGTCACAGCCTCGTGTTTGCGCAGCTGCTTGAGAAGTTCCGACTCGGCACGAGAACTGTCCGGCAGAGTAGCGGCTGCAGCTGTGGCAGCAGCAACCAGTTCAGGACTCAGGTTTTCGCTTCAATAAATAAACACACACAGCAGATTTTAAACACCCCACCAGCTACAGGACGCAAAGATAACATGACTAGAAATAAATGAGAGCAGTTTTGTCCATGTAGAGTTATTACAGTTATAAAGTTACCACTTATTTAACTAGCTTTCATTGCAACGTATTTTATTGGACTGTCCTTTCACAACACTGCATCAACAATGTCACAACTAAATGGAACATGTGATGGATGATACACATCTGTAATTCTAAATAACCTTAATATGAAGGCTGCATAATCTTGGAAAGAAGATAACTCATTACATATTGTAATATTAAATAACATGAATTTTTAAAAAACCAAACTGCTTAATATGCTTAAGTAGGAAAGAATTAAAGATGCATGATTTGGGTGATTTCGTATGACAGTACATCAGCATAAAAAATAATTATAACTGAAAAATAACGTTTATACACTAAAGATTGGTGGAGCATCTTTGCTTGAACTTTATCCATTAACCCTTAAAGACACGGTAAGGTGGTTTGGCAGTGTGTCAGAAAAGTGTCTGAAAAGATGTGGAAAACCCCTGAATTCAGTTTTGACAACACTGTGGAGTTATGCAGTTTAACAGTTTTTTACAGAAGGTTATTCAGGGCAGGACAAGAACGCACGCTTATGTTTAGCATAGCGCTGCCCAGATCTACTGCTCTGGCCTTGCCAACTTGCATAGCATCAGCAGCCTACCTGCTAGTCTGGACAAGTTCACTAAGAGAGTCTGTCATACGCCAAGTTCAAAGCAGCTCCTAATATCTTCATTCCCTCACTGCCAGTGGCTGCCATTGATTCACCAAATGAAAGTTTAGCTATTTTGTGTTGTCATAAACTATAAAATAAGCGATTCGGATAATGAATGAATGACGTGCATGTTTAACCTGTTGTAAAGAACTCCAAATGATAAGTGAATGTGAATGAGAACACGCAGCTAATCCGTATGAGCTAGCTCAGATGTGAATTATAGCGGTGGAGTAATGCATGGTAAAATGTAAGTTAGCAAACTATCTGCTCTAATCTATCAACTCTCTTGTTTTTCTGTGTTCCTGTCATCTTAGCCTTTTCTCCAGCTTACATATTTTCCCGCGTTGTATTCCATATTAGCCCAGACTGTGCTTGCTATCCTGTCACTGTCGTCATCCCCCCCAGTGAAACATATATTGCCAAGGCACAACAAAGGAAAATGTTACATAGTTTTGCTTGAGTAATCTTTTTTTTTTAACAGTCGACGGGTAGGGTCTCTGTAGTAATGGGCCATGCTTCAGCTTGAGCCGACACGCCTACAGCATCCGAGCATACAAAGTACCGCCCATATTTTCACCATTTTGAGCCTTAATTTTACCTATGTAGCAACATTCATATTCGCTCAAAATTGACAAGGTGATTACTGACAACTGTTTCTTTGGTATGAGGGGCTTTGAGCTGATATTATTTTGAGCTTACTGGGTCTTTAAATTATATGCGGACGGGACGGCATGGAGCAAAGGGTCATGGGTTCGAATCCTACCTCCAGCAATACCGTCATTGGGTCTCCTTAACCCCAAGTTGCTCCAGGGAAACTGTCTCTGAAATTAGGAAGTGGAATTTGCTCTGGATAAGACTGTCTGATAAGTAGGTTAATGTAATCTAATATGAAAAGAATTCACCTTCCTGTAGATTACAACACATGGAAATGGACATATTTGATTTAATCTCTCTCATTTGACACTGCATGCCTTTTGATTTGACTACTCAAATGCTGGAACAGTGCAATAGTGCACACAACTGAACTACCAACTGCCCCATGCTACCAACTAAACTGTGGCGTGCTTTGTGCACCATCTAGTGGAATGCGATGGGTATTGCAGGCAAATTGTGAAATGAATTTTTAGGGCAACTTGGTAATTTTGTAAGTTCTGGATTAAGTTTGTAAATTTTGTAAGGCTGGATTAAACTGCCTAGTGAGCCATATGTGGCCTGTGGGTCATAGTTTGCCCACCCCTGGTTTAAGTCCTGCGTTACGAATAGGCGGGAGCATGGTACAGATCCAGACACTGTTCTATTTGAACCTAAACCCGTTAGATTTTGAAGGAACATTTCTACTTAAACTTTTCTCACATTTACAGTAGTCACATTTTAACCGTCACAACTATACACAGGAAACACACAGACCAATGCTCCCCCCCCAAATTTAGTACCTTATTTTAATGTCTTTATTTTCAAATGCAAACCTTATTTTATTCATCCAATCATATTTTAATTCAAACAAAGCAACATTTATTTTACTAATTTTTATTGTTAGAGTATCCTTTAATTATTAATTAAAAAATAACAAACTTAGCTAAAACACTCTTGAATTGCCCTTTATTGTATTTTACAGTCAGTTGATGTCAACTTGACTACTGTAAGATACAGTACTTCAAAATATATGGCAGTGAATCATAATGCATGTTTGTCATCATGATCATTTACATTTACAGCATTTAGCAAACACTCTAAACCAGAGCGACTTCCATTCTCCCTGAGAAAAACTGGGGGACAAGGGTTTTGCTCAGGGACCCAATGATGGTATTGCAGGATGTAGGATTTGAACACCAACCTCTTGGTCCAGAGGCGCGGGTCATCACCGCTAGGCTACCAGCACCTGTTGTTTCGGACCTTTGCTTGACGACGTTTTCTCTAACTGGACCTCTTTAAATTTTTAGTTGAAAACCCTGGTCTAAACCATACCTTGTCATGAATATGAAGATACACAAGACAACTAAGAAAATCACTGGAGATGAGAGATTTGTCTCACCCGTGAGGCATCGCCTGGCGCGCAGCCTGCTGGAACATGCTGATGGTGCTCTCCATCTCCTCCACCTCTGGCCGAGGTGGAGCCTCCTGCCCGCCACGCGGCATCTTGGGTACTTTGAGTTTACGTTTAGTGGTCACCTCCACCTTCATGGCTCCCAGTAGTTCCAGCAGCCCCTCCTTGCTTGATTTTGCCTGCTTTTCCTGGGGGCTGCTTTCCATTTTCGGCTCCTTTGAGACTTTCGCAGTCTCTGCTGGACTTTGAGGACCTAGCACAGGTTTGTTTTGAATTCGCATTTCTGCTGCTTCTTGGCTCACAGTATTCAGTATATGTGCATTTTCAGGGTCAGTCTTAAGCTCATTCTTTTCCTGGAGCCTCTGTTCTTCTGTAGTCTTCTCTCCATCTTCTCTCTTTTCCTCTGCTAGAGGACTAGTGGTGCTTGTGTCTTTGTTTTCACACAGGATCCCAGTGGTGCTTAAGTCCCTGTGGTTCACTCCAGATGTGGCCCTGAAATGAACAGACCAAATAGTTTTCTGTACTTCAGTACTTTGAAAGTCCAACCATTTGCATTTTATGGCTTTAAATGGATGCTCTTATCCTGAGCAAATTACATTTCCCAATTACAAGCACAGTCTCCCCGAACGCAACTTGAGGATAAGGGCCTTGCTCAGGAGCCCAATGGTGTTTCTGAAAGTTAATTTCTACCTATAGCTCTTTAAAAATTGTGAGACCACATTTTAAATGTGTATTTATATATATATATACACATGTATGTGTGGCAGTTGGTACAATAACGGTTAGGGAGTTGGCTCTGAGATTAGAAGGTACCTCAAGGTGCTCATGAGCCAAGTCCACAAGCACTGCTTTCCGGACGCTGCCACAAATGATACCCACTACCCACTGCCCCTTCAGGGATGGGTCAAACTCAGAGGTGCCATTTCATTGTGGTGTACCATGCTGTACTGTGCTGTCTTCACAATGACAATCTCTCACTCACTCAAATCTATGGCAACCATTCCACATGCAGTATTTGTTGACTTCCAACAACAAGCACTTAATTCAGCTGAATGAGGATGGGAGTAACTAATCAGCTGAACCGAACCTCGCAAAATTAGAAAATGTTTGGGACCTACTGCTATGGGCCTAAACATCTTATTTTAAACAGAATGGATATTTTTGTTATTTTTATCAGTTGCCACTTTCTACTAAATAAATGTTCTAAATGTTTTTGTTTGGAATAAAATATTTCAATCAAGTTTACAAAAACAGTAATTACATATAGATTTTACATGGCCACATAGTGTTAAATTGCAGAAGCAGAGATACTGAAACCTTTGATGTGGGTTGTTAATTTTCTCCAGAGCTGCATTTTCTCCTGATGCGCGATATTTCCCATTTTTTCTCTACCAAATAAAGTGTTCAGTAAAAAAAAAATCTAAATTAAAACAACAACTCTGACGAAGACATTAACGGGGAGAACAGGCAAAATCACTTCCACATCTATACCAAAAACTAACAAACGTATTCCATTTAGACTAATAATTTGGCGTCAATTAGAAGTTAATTATCATTTTATCCATTAATAATTTAATTTAATCCCAAACAGATGAAGGATTTTATTCCCAATTTTAAAGTTATCATTTAAATAGCATACGAGCTAGTATTACAGGTTGCACCTTTAACCTTGCAATTTCGTATGGCAGAACAAGATCAACGCACCTAAAGGCAGGAGCAGAAAACGCGTCTTTACACATGGCGGACAGCAGTCGGGACCCCTGCACATTATTTAACGCGTTTCGGCTCTGATAAAGCAATAAAAACGCTCTTCTGTACATCTTGTTCTTGTATCAGCCTCTAGCAATGTCGCTCCACATGCGCTTCCGTGTACGACTCAAATAAATGTCCGGCAACTCCTCGGCACGAAATAATGGTTCCGGGGTAAAATTCATTTCAATATTTTGCAGAGGGAATTTGTAAAAGCATAATGTTTATATTTCTTGCATTTCTTCTATATTTCTCTAATATTTGAACATATGGCTCTGGGGGTAAAATAATAGAGATCACTTGATGTTGTTAAATCAACATTTCTCTATAAAATATGGTAGTTTGATTTCAATTCGATATTAATATATATTTTATTGAATCTGTAATTTGACAGATTCTATTCCACATCACATGATATCCCCTTAAAAAAACATAAAAGATTAAATTAAATTAAAAAAAATCGGGGCGGTCACGGAACGACGCTGTGACAGCTGACTTGAGTTTAATTTCACACTCACCCAAACACACACACACGCACGCACGCACGCACACACACTCACACTAATCGATGCCGCTGAGCGCGCGGTGATGGAGCCGAGAGCGGCGCGCGCTGAGCCACAAATCGCTAGGGTTCTCTAAAGTAAGTATTTGTATATTTTCCTCATTTATAAATGTGCATTTTTATATAGGTGTCAAATTCACTTTTTATGATGCCCCGTTGTCATAGCCGGTTAGCTTGCTAGCTGTTGTCGAGTCTGTGTGAGAAATGTAAGGTAATGCACATTCCGGCTTGTGGACTGTGAAACGTTCGTCGTTTATTTAGCGCTATAACGATCGCTTTCTGGACGTCTATAAACGTGGCGAGCAAACGCGCTAACGGTTAATTTCGGGACATCGGCTTTCTCCTTCACCACATGGTGTGTGTCCTTGATGTGTTGGAGCTGAAGCTAGAAACTCCGTGAAGTTTGTGTTAAAGACGTTAAGGTGATTGTCTTAAACGAAAACAGTAATAAAAGCGTGTGGTTACGTATTGGTTCTGACATCTAAAAATCCCGCAGTGATTTAGTAAAGTGAAGTTGGTGTTTTTCCCCACCTGAGATCATATTTAAACAGCTGTTTAAACTCTATCAGAAAGAGTATTTCGCTGACTAGTAGAGTTTGTTAAATGTGTAATCTGAAAACATTAGGTTGAAGAGTATGATGCAACACGGGGTAAGCCCGAGTAAAAACTCTCCCTCACTTACTCCTGTTCCTCCTCTCTCTTTCTCTATACTTGTGCTCTTTCATGGCAAAAGTAGGGGTAGTGTTTGCATATATTTGGAACACAAAGTTTACAGGTTGATGTGAGAGATTAAGTGTTCTGGAGGATCTGGAAGAATGAGACTGAGGGAAAGACTATGATAATGCTTTATTTATTATGGATGACTGTTAAGTAGTTATTGTTTATCTTGAGCGTTTGAAGTAGAAACTCTTATGGTTTTGTCTTTTGGAAATGTAAGGACAATCGTTATTGAGATTTGCTAAAACTCACTCTCAGTTTCTCTCAGCCCCCTACCTCTCTTCTACTCCCCATTTCTCTCTTTCTTTCTCTCTCTCTCTCCCCTGTTTCAGCAGTTTTTGTGGGTTCGGGTCAGCATGCCACCTCACCCTGCAGTCCAGGCCGTTATCGACCTGTCAGCCGGCGCAATTGGTAATCACCACACCTTCTTTTCCACTTCTGTAGTTCTTCAAAAACTTTCTACAGACATGCTTTAGTTGTAATATGAATACAGTCAACATCAGTGTGATGGGCCAACCATTAGCACTGTCAAAGATTTGCACTGTCCCCCGTCCCTGTCTGCCTGATAGTCTATTGTGATTTTGCTTACCCCCGCGGTTTCAGGAGTAGAGACAATTGTCTTTTCCCACACACACACACACACGCACACACACACACACACACACACACCACACTGATCTGTCAGAGCAGTTAGCAGAGTCACACATTGAAGCACCATTTTAGTTTTATCATGTAATCTGTGGGATTTTAAGTACATTGGGCCTCATTCACAAACCGTTCTTAGGAAGAAATTTGTTCTTAAAACCCACTTACACAGTTTTGACAAAGTTTCTGACATTCACCATTTGATCTTTTTTTCAAAACTTTTGTTCCTAGGTAAGAACAGACTCTACAACTGCTGAAGAGCACTCTTATGCAAATTTTATTGCATTCCTGTTTGTGCATAACATAAGACTATTTTGTTTTCTTTAGTTCAACAGTTGTACATTTTTATACTATTTAAATGTATTAACTTTCTTAAGCCAAATATAAGGCAAAACTCCAAATTGAGTCCCATTGTCAGTATTTCTGTGTATTTAAATACACACCACACAATCAGGTTAATTTTCAATAAAAAAATAACCAAAAACAAGAAATCGCTAATACATTTACTATCATACAGGTGAGACTTCTCAAATGAAAGAAGGACAAACTCAAACTAAAAGAATATTTTTTATTATGATGTGTATATCATGTATATAAATGGTGTTTATAAATACATGAACAAACCACTGGTACTCACTTTTGAACTTTATGCACTTTCCCTTTTCTCCTCCATCTCTGCCTGTAGGGGGCGCTGCATGTGTGCTAAGCGGCCAGCCATTGGACACGGCCAAGGTGAAGATGCAGACGTTTCCCACAATGTACCGTGGTTTTGTCCACTGCTTCCTGTCCACCTACAGACAGGTGGGCTTGAGGGGCTTGTACCAGGGCACCACTCCTGCTCTCATGGCCAACATCGCTGAGAACTCGGTCCTCTTCATGAGTTACGGCTTCTGCCAGCAGGTGGTGCGACTTTCCTGCGGTCTGAACAAAGAAGCCGCACTCAGGTCAGAAGGATTGTACTGTAATTATGTTCAACTATTAAAGCTGGAATGTGTTTTCTAATGAAGGAGTACATATCTTTGTGATTTTAAGGGGACAGTACATGAATACAAATACTAGAGAAAAGATCAACAGAATGAAAAATAAAGTATTAACAGAATTTCCAAATTATTTGAAATAAAGGGCACGGTTATGTCTATTAAAGTTTCTGAATGTTAGCTTTGATTATTTTTAATTAATTGCCGAGCCTTATCTAAAACTGAAATTTAAAATCTGAGAACGCAAATGGTGTAATGACATGTAATAACTTAATAAAGCTTTGCTATAAAATGACCATTTTAGAGGTAATAGAAAGTACAATATCGTGAGCGAACAATTGTTTGTCTCTTTCTTTTCTTTCTTTCTTTCTCTCTCTCACTCTCTCTCTCTCTTTGTAGTGACATGCAGAAGGCATGCGCTGGCTCTGTGGCTTCCATCTTCTCCTCCCTGGTATTGTGTCCCACTGAGCTGGTGAAGTGTCGGCTGCAGGCCATGCACGAGATGACCATCTCCGGCAAAATCACCACCGGCCAGAAGTATGATGACATCTCTCTTTCTCTCCCTCTCTCTATCTTTCCATCTCTCTCCTCACACTCTGATGAGCACTCTGAGTCACAGTGTAGTCTGTAATAAGGCAAGAAATGTCTGTAATTATGACTGTCATAACTAAGGTAGAGTGGTATGGTCTGACAAATCCCCTTTCTATTTGTCTTTTCCCTGCAGCACTGTGTGGTCTGTTATAAAGTGGATTGCACGTAATGAGGGTCTAAGTGGCTTTTTCCAGGGCCTGACCACCACCATCGCACGTGAGGTGCCTGGATATTTCTGCTTCTTCGGAGCGTATGAGCTGAGTCGCTCCTGCATCGCTGACTATATGCAGTGCAGTAAAGATGACATAGGTACAGACACCTCCCTGATCATATGATATCTCTTTATTATTTATTCTTATGGTTTTGATTTTCCTGCCCGCCTTTTTAGCACTTATCTACTTCCACTGTTAAGGTCGTAGAGACACAGTTCAAGGCTTAATATGTTCACCTCATTAAGGTGATGTTACTTTTTTGAAGGAGCAGTGTGCAGGCTTTTGGTGGGCCCCAGGGAGCAGTGCTGGGGGATGGTACCATGCTCATGAGTTTCCTAACCGTTTCTGCCCCGTTCTTGACTTGAATTGTTAAACAACTGCCACATGGTAACTTTGGGGAAATATCTCAAACTGCTGGCTTTCTCTCGTTTACTTTTTTCACCACACAGCTTTTTGGCACTGTCACAGTTTTTCAGCTAGTTTACTATTTGATATTTGATTGATTATTTGAAGTCGGATCACCAAAACAATCCATCGTTCCTTGTGTTATAGTATTAATTATTCCTTAACATATGCTAAAATCCAATTCTTCGTAGCAAAGAATTATCAATAAAGAGTCTTATTAAATTGGTTATCTTTGAATATAAAAAATGTACATTTTCTGGATGACAAGGTCTTTGTGTTATTCATTGTGTCTATTGAATAGAAAATCTCATTAAAATGTTGTTATAGCAACATTTGGACTGGGCTGATCTGTCTGTCAGCAGATTACACAGCAGTTTTTATCCAGACGTTAACATGGCTGAGTTCTGAAGAATGATGCACTTCTTGTTTACCTGTAAGGCCGTCCTTTTGTGTGTTGGTAGGCGTGGCCCCCATTGTGTTCAGCGGTGGATTGGGAGGTGCATGTCTCTGGTTGCTGGTGTATCCGATGGACTGTGTAAAGTCCAGGATTCAGGTGATGTCCATGACGCAGAGACAATCTGGCTTCTTTAAGACCTTCATGCACATCTTCAGGACGGAGGGTAAACAGTTTTTTGAAGAAAGAAATTATTGTGTGTGTAGGTTCTTAGTCGTCCAGGACATGCTAGACTTGAGTGCTTGAATTGAAGGTGACGGGACTTCTTTTTGGTTCTTGAAGACATTTTACCTCTCATCCAAAAGGATTCTTTAGTTCTAAAAAAAAATGATACAAAGTACCGGGTGGTGTATCCGATGGCAGTATCAAGATCTCTTTCCAGGCTATTTTAATGTGACAAATGGTTCACAATTTGGCTTGTGTAATCTTAATGACTAATGATGGCAGAATGAGTCAAAGACTCTCATTACCACCTCCAAAAGTCACAATCCCACCTGGGACCAGAGGTTACATACAGTACCTGGGACTTTCCATCGGTTTTGTAGAACTCATGATGCTTTTTGGATTAGAGGTGAAATGTCTTCAAAAAACTAAAAGAGGCCCTCAAGACTTTCATGTCGTATACAACTGAGAACCTACATAGATATCTCAGGATGTCTCTCAATAAATCTGTCTATATCTTCCTCTGTTTTTCTCCCTCTCTTTTTGCATTAATGTGTGATTCCTCTCTCTACATCTCTGTATGTCTTTCTCTTTCTTCTTGGCCTTCTTGCTCCCTCCCTCTGTTACAGTTTCCACAGCTCTGTAACCCATTTACACAGAATGATTTTGCTAATATTTGCATACCAGATCCAGTTGCAAACAAAAGAAGTGGTTTTATACAGTACCAAAAACGGACAGAAACATAGTTGGGAAACAGGCAGTACATGCAGATAACAATATTTTGAGAGGAAAAAAGTCTAAAACAATAGGCTACACCAGAATCAATAACTAAAACCATGTTCAGGATTGCAGGTTCCAAAAACTCTAGTAATACTCTGCAGTCTTTGTCAAAACATGGCATATATTTATGTCTATAGCTATATGTGGTATATATATATGTGGTTTGCCTTAATAGAGGAATAGATGGAACAATCTCTGTCTCTCACTCTGCAGGTGTTAGAGCTCTCTACTCTGGTCTGACTCCCACCATGATCCGAACATTCCCTGCTAATGGTGGTCTCTTCCTGGGTTACGAGGCCAGCCGCAAACTGATGATGTCACAGTTTGACAGCTAGTCCCTCCTACAACACATTCCACCTCCCGAACTGCCTTGTTCTCCTAAAAGTAACCAGCATTATACTCTCATTTTGTTCTTTACCACAGCAGAAACACTCAACCACTGAAGGCTAGTTTATTTTATTGATGTTTTTTGTTATGTTTGTTATGCTTTTAGTAAGCAAAAATAACCAGGTATGTCCTTGGTTATAATAGTTATTCAATCTCTAGCTCTACCTGGACATTTGGAACGTTCTGGACATGCTCAGTAGAAATATGGGCTGGTATCTACCTCATTTCTTAAGTTCTAAGTTCTTAACCTTTTAATATTTTATACTGGCCTGATCATACTGATCCTTGTGACAGTACTGGAAAGAAATATTTTATTCCCAGTTTCAGTGTAACATTTCTAAACAATTGGTTTATTAATTGAATTTCTTTTTATAGATTTCTGTAGTTTACCACTCCAGATGTGTCTTAGTCAGTCTGCACTTTGCACAAACTCTGTGTAGACAGAATGACTTGAAATCTTTTGGATATTGAGGTCATAAATCTGATACTGTATCTGTAAGTCTGATCTGGTTTATCTATTTTTAAATGACTATAATATGCAAAAAGAACTGCTTCTTGTTATTTTTATGCGCAGTTAATGATTTAAATGTTTTAGGCATTTGTAAATATTTTAACTTGCTAAATATTTCCTGACAATAAGGCTGTGGTGGTTTTGTTTGAAAATAAAGAGGTTTTAAATATAAATAAAAAAATCTGTCCATGTGTCTTGAGCAAAGAATTCACTTTTTTCATGTGTGAAAACATATACTTATGTTAAATGATATTTGGCCTGGTTTGGGGGGCTTGAATCAATTGCATCTGGATGTATTTTAGGTTCTTTAATCAGTTTTATCCTTAAGTTCTAAAAAAGCAATAGGGAGTACCAGGTATTTAACCCCTAGAAATACTTGGTATTTCCAGTCTTTTGGGTTTTTTTAACAAAAGAAGCCTTTTGAACAAGCTGTAGAATGTCATCAAGAACCAAAAGGTCCTGTTCCCCTTGGATTTATTCACTAAAGATGGGGTACTAGATGAGAACATAAAGTACACACAGGTATTTGATCTGAAATGTGGCATGAACAAACAAACTTGTAGAACTATCTTTGTGGGGACATTCCATGAACTCCCATAATGATTAGATGTGTATCAATCTACAGTTATTCCTAACCCTAACCCTAAGTGCACATATATTTTTTTTTACCTCTTTTAGTTTCTCAAATAAAACATACACCTTTTCTATAAAGTCATTATTCAAATAGTCAAATGTCCCCACAAAGCCATAAAAACGTATTAAAGTGATTTTAGGGGCCAAAAAGATCCCCACAATGCATAAAAACATGGTACACACACACGGACACACACACACACACAGGTGAAAATGTGATGCTTTAAAAAGTAATCCAAGAACTAAATTATTAAAAGATCCCCTGAAAATGGTACATCAAATTTAACTGAGATCCCTAGCTTTCTGAATCTGATTTCCGGCGTTCTTCACTGTGGTTTTGGATTGCAGATTTCCAGGAGGGAGCAGTAGGTTGCTGATGGTTAGTTTGTTACAATGTGGCACAGTGGAGACCTATACAGTCTGGAAAAAAGGGGAAGAAAAGATGAGTATATGCATAAATCAAGTTTTACTCAGGGGCGTCGCCAGCCGGTTTTACCGCGGTAGCGGCCCAAGGTATTTTGAGTCTAGCCCGGGTAGCCAAAATAATTGTACAGTTGTTTAGCTTATTTATTTCATTTACATGCATGCATCTGAAATGAAATGATAATTTAGGCAGCCTACTATAGTCTGTAGTCTACTATAACACCTTTTATATACTGTATACAAATTGAAAAAAAAATCCTCATTGAATTTTACATCCGATCCGGGTTATGCCCAGGTTGTCCTTAAAGAGTGGAAACGCCCCTCGTTTCACTGATCAAAAGGTAAACGTGTAATCACAGGTTTAAAGTATTTCTTTCTGAAAAGTGCATCAACTGTTATTGTTAACAGTTTTATATTTATATAATTTTTATATCATTCTGACTAACGCCGACGTCGCGCTTGGTCATCGGTAGGTCTTTTTATGCTTTTAATGTTTTTAATAGTTGCGTTACACAAATAATATTTCCCTTGCTTTGCCAAAAAAAAATCCACACCATACATTTTATTTATTTAAATATTGGCTAAAGACAGAAATAACACACGAGTTGGCAATCTCATGTATATTTATTTTAGCAAATAAAGTGATGGGACTTCCTTAAGACTGAACATTCACGATGAAAAGTTAAATTCTTGAGTTTAATAGTGTGTAAGTGAGAATAGTACGGTATATTAAGTAAGTTAAACATGGATGTTGGCTTAAGTTGTTGCTTCACCACATTTGAATCAAATTTAATATCATTGTAAATTCTAGTTTTGTCATAACAGATTATTGGAGTATAAAAGGGGCTTTAAAAACATTCTAATATTTTAAATTTAAAAAGCATATTATATAAATTTATTTTATATCATTATATATTCAGCTGTAATAAAAATAAGGACAACAATGCTGTAAAAGTGCACTCTTAATAATAAAAAGCAGGACCGACAGTGCCCAAACTTGGATTGTCTAACAGTACACAAATACCTTTTTAAACTTTAAACACCACGGAATTATAAAGGCAGACAATTTTTCTTCAAGCTTATTTACATACAGATTTGTGTCTCTAAACACTGCAAAAGTTCACTATATAATCAGTTCGTGGAAATACACACAAAAAGCGTAAAAACAGTCACCAGTTATTTTCAGTTAAATATGAGCTTTATAATTAACCAACAAAATTAAAATGAAATTAATCTGTCGTTATAACATTTACAAATTAGCATTCATAGTGAGATGGTTAGTGACTTTGATTAATTATTTGAATAACACGACTTCTGGTTGTTGATTTGCAATAGCAGGCATTTTCCAGAAGAGGGCAGTAGGTAGCTGAGGGTTAGTTGGTTGGAGTGTAGCAAATTATATAACCTGGAAAAGGGGGAAGAGAAGATAAGTATTTTGATGAAAACAACTGGTCAAATTAATTAAAAGATACAAAGACAATACAGTCTGTTTCTCACCGTTTTGCTGGCGCAGGTTCCACAGAGGCAGCCGAAGAGACCGTTGATCATCTGTATCGCACAGAGAACGAGCTGCAGGCCGCTGGCCACCAGCAGTGTGGAGAACAAACCCACGTTAAACTCCACCACGTTCTTGGGCTCCGTGCATACAGCCCACCAGTCACGGTTCTTTAAATAACTCTCATCTCTGAGAAAACAAGAGAAAGAAAGAGCTAGAAGACAGGCACAATGGCCACATTCAACAACCATCATTAAGAAGAAATTTATTCATAAAATCCAATTATGCAGTTTTCATGACGATTCTGACATTCACTGATGTTTCATATTTGAAATAGTATTCTTAGGTAAGAACAGAATCTCCAAACTGTGAAGGGCACTCATGCAAATTTTGGTGCATACCTACAGTACTTGTGCAAAACATTCGTTTATTGGGGTTTCTTCAATTCTACAGTTGTATAATATGATACTATGTAATTTCCTAACTTACTTAAGAACAAATTTAGGAAAAAATACTTAAAGTCACACCCGGCGCAACCAGTAAATGACACTGTAAAATTGATATTGAAATCGTACTCCCCTCCACTTGAACTGCTGCTACAAAATTTGCATATATTATTGCAACACTATTTGGACTAGTGATTGTAATTCTGTGAAATATTATTTGCACATTCTATAATTTACACATACTACTGATTGTTTTTCTTTCTCTCCCCACTTGACTGTCAGTACAATATTTGCACATCTTGTTGGACATTATTGTACACAGCCTGTTTAGAATTCTCATATTTAACTGCCGCAGGGCATATGCACACCCAATGCAAAAAAGAAATCCCAGGACCAAAATTGTAGTTGAATTCTGCATGGAACTATTGCACAGACTCTGTCTCTACATCTAGTTTAATGTTTTTATATTTTATATTCACATTTCGTTGTCTCGTCTCTCTGTGTACATGTATATGTAAAGTTGACTTTACATACATACAAAAAGCAGCGCGCATCTGTACATTTCACAAACATATCACACACACACACACACAGGCCTATTTATATTTTTTAATGAAACAAATTATTGTCTATAAAATATATTATTCTTGAAAATTCAAAAGATCTGTGAGCTCCAATAAAGGGGGCGGCGTTGTCCACTTGAGAACACCTCTTACGCCCCCTTGTGGCGCTGGGCCTGAAGAAAATATTAGTGAATGAGGCCCGCAATTTTTTAATTAGACACATCTGAGTTACTGTATGGGTTGAATGAATCAGCAGGAGCAAAGGCTTGTTGAGTCGTGCTTGAGTTTATTACCTGTCCTTAAAGGGTGTTGACCAGATTAGAATAGTTCTGCACAAGGGCCCATTTACCAGCCCTAATGTTGCCACTACAAAACTGTAGAGGGCACCGGCTACACCCAGCGCAGCAAAGGCAATGGACAGGAACATCTGCAATACAACAACACTTGACTTAGCAACAAATCACTAACTGCACAGTGATCTTAGGCAATGTAGTCCAAACTCTTATCTTTCACTTACAACATCAATAATACCATCCATGTGTTTTATTACAGCTTGACATGCTTTAAAAGCGGTGAGTAAATGAAGTGAACGAAAGAATGATATGATCAAATGGAAAAAGTTACTTTTTAAGAATTCACATTGTTATTTATTATTTAATTATATAACTTAATCCTCATGTGTTTTTTATGTACACACTTATTTTAAAGAAGGTTTCTAAATTTTATTACATTAATATTTTAAAAAGTGAATAAATGAGATACATATAAGAAAAAGCAAATCTTTGTTTTTCACAAAAAAGCAATGTCATTGGAATTAAATGCGTTTGGAAATAAATATATAACTCCCAACCTTCAGTCCAAAAAGCAAGACATTGTTACCAATGTATTAATTTAAGGACGTACTTATTTACAATATAGTACAGTGTAGTCTGGCAGACAGTGTAATATACTGAATGAAGGTCCTACTCCATTTATAGCTTGAATTTTCGACGCTTAAATCTTTTAGTAAAATATGATTCTAACTCAGATAAAATAAGAAGGTAAATGGTGCATTGATAAAGTTTTCATTTCTTCTACCATGCTGAGTAACTTGTGCTAATACAAGAGTGCTTGTGAAATATGTATCAATTTTACAAAAGACTCGTATGTACAGTAATTAAATTAAGCACAAATGCATTTGTCTGTACAAAGACAGACACTGAGATGTCTGTTCTCATATGGCATGTTGGAGATTTGGCCTGTTTACAATGAGCAGCAATGCGGTAATGTGTTTTCTGCTATGTCCTCATTAAGTGGGTCGCAAATAGGTCAAGTGTGTGTGTGTGTGCATTTCTGAGACACATGCTTCTGTGGTGTTATTGATGCATGAACTGAATGTTTGTGGGTGAAATGTGTTTCCTTCGTCTGTTTGCAAAGGTGAATTCCCACTACTGTCCACTCTCATTCACATTGCCTTGTGTCACATTATGTCCAGATGTCATGTGATGGACGATCAGCAGTGTGCAGTTAGAGAAGTGAAGCTACTCGTTGTGTGAAACAGAATGAGTGTATCGCATGATTAGTGCGCTGCTGTGTAACTTAGACTGATAGTGTGTGGGGGGAGTTTTATGTGCTCTGTGGATTTATTCAGCGGTTACTTATTAACTCACCCCACAACGGTTAGCACAACATCCCTGCTGTCCAGTTAGGTGAATAAAGAGGGCCGGAGTCAACACCTGTTCGAGGCAGAAACAGAGAGAGAAAGAGAAATTATGCTGTGTGGAAAAGAAAAAAAAAACTAGATGGCCAAATGTTGTGCAGTTATTCTAAAATTAAATTAAAAAACTTTACACCTAACCATTATCTCAAATCATGCCTTTTCCACATTGTCCTATCTCACACTAAGCTTGTAGTTTCTCTCAAAAATCAAATTATGTCCAACCATTACATTAACATTAATATGATAATTGTAATTAAATTTTAAAAAATCGAAGACTTTCAGAATGAAGTAACAATTTTCCAATCACAATGGTACATTATTTTAAAAATAATGTTGGAATTACAAGGAAAATAGAAAGATGAAACAGCTGTGTCACAAACTAACATAATATGTTCCCAAAATATTATTAATTCTATAAAATTAGGACTTTATTCTTTATTCTTGTTTAATATTGACACTATAGCATTACCATAAGTGAGCTTTTGACTGGTCAAATATCACCCTAGAGGCAAAATTAGAATTGTATTGGGCAAAAGATAATCTAAGACAAGAGATGCCAAATTTCTTATTACCATCCAAACAGTTTCAATTAGTCATCTTTAAAAACAAAAACAAAAAACGGGAAAGTATATTCACTGTAAAATAATAAATGTATTGTCATTTAAAGTTATTTAAATGTATTAAATTAATGTATTTTTACTCTTTGACTTTATTTGCTTGAACAATACGGCATCTTTATATTCTGATCTTGGAAAAGCATATACACAATAACCTAATTAAGTCCTGTGTCGGCTGAAACGGCTCCACAGAAACTGCAGCAGTAGGGTGTGGTGGAAACTCAAAGAAAACATGCACACACATCACTTATATATGTATACTTATATATATATATACACACACTAAATACATGGTATAACAGCACAATCAACTTTAGCTTATAAAAGTAAAAAAACAAAGCCATTTCATATTGCAATAAAGGCTTTGGTGGGTTAAAGGTTTTAGTGATGGCACATTGAAATTAATGTGTTCACATGTTCAAGGACAGGTGTTCAGGTAGAATTAACAATGTGTATATTTGGTCAGCGATGGTATAAACTCACCATAAGTCCTCCGCCAATCAGTCCTCCCATGTATTTCACCTCCTCGGTAATGTGGCCATCCTGCGCGTAAGTTACCGACCAGCCAGGAAAGAACAATATGATGTTACAGATGATGGAAATGAGTGCTAATGGATAAAGAGAGACAGCAATGAAGCGTGAGCACTTTCCTGTACACATCCTGCTAGAAACAACTGCAGAGATAATCCACCAGAACTGAGAAAAGTGGCCTGCTGGACCTCTGGAGAATGACTGAGAGCTAGAAACCAGAAACCAGGAAACCAGAGCCAAAAGTAATGCAGTACGCCCACTTTTTAACAAACACACATGCTAGCACACACACGGACACACACATTCACATCTTTTCTATGTTTTTTGTGGGGATCACGGTTACTAAAGTTTCACATGTGTGTAAATTATGTCAAACATACATACCTTATAAATATTGACAGTAACATTAAATGAAATTATTAGGAAGTTTTTACTCATATCTCACAAGTCCTTACAGGGTTTGTCCACTGATAATTTTCTTATCACATATTATCTATCCTTTTTTAAGTCTGTGAACACATTGGCAGTCTTAGATGTGCTTGTGTGTGAGAGAATGGGTATTGATATTTCATCTTAGAAAATTACAACAGTCTCTCCAAATGAATTTCAACTATCATCAGCTACATACGGTAAAATGTTATCTGGACAGTTTTAGAGAAGATGTCTTCCTTCCTGTCTTAGGTAAATGTCAAGGTAGATGTGAGAGTTCTACACTAAGAAAACACACACTCTGAAATGAATCCTCAAATGAGCTCCTCCTGGACCACAAATCACTCCTGGAAGTCAATCTTGGTACCTGAAACCTGCAAAACATCCATTAACTACTATTACTAATGTTAATGCCATACTCATTTAGACCCACCCACCTTCAACTTGAACTCTGATATTGCCCAGGAAACAGATAGCATTAGCAAACAAACTGACCGAAACCTGGCTCTTCATCAGGCAGTGCTACTTTTGTGTCATTCTTGCAACAGTAACCCTTTGCATACAGAAGGTCCTCAGGGTGCACTCAGTCTTTTGTTTTCGCTTAAATCCAGAACCTCTTGTGGTTTGTGCTACATAAGCTCATTGAAACAAGAGATCTGTCATCTGTAAGGTAGACATGATGAAAGCTATTCTATAGAAATAATTAATGACATTCCTTCAGACATTCTGCTGAGGAGTTGAACTCTGTGTCAACCCATTCATTCACAAGCAGCCTTTGGCTTTGACTGGGTAGCTCAAAAATTCACAGACTAAAGGGTTAAAGACAACAATTTAGCACTGGCAGGTTCCCCCTAACTGCAGAGCCTCTGTGTTATCATGGTCAGTTAGCATAAGCAGAGGAATGTGTATGGTGGTAGTTGTTTGTCCTCCACACATTAAATTCAATGCCCTTTTAAGGGAAGAAAGACTATCTTTCTGCAGGAACACACACAGCGCTGGAGAAGAGGAAGGAGTCTTCTGCACCCCAGCTCTTTGGATTTGCAATGTACATTTAGTCCAGAGGAGAGACTAGAGAGAAAAGGACTTTACAAAAGTATGTGTCAGTGATTGAACATGTGTGTATCTTTGGGGAGATGCTCATTTTAAGTTTGCTAGTACAATGCATGATTCATTTGGGTGGGTATGGATCAAAACCTACAGTATCATGTAAAAGACATGAGCTCATAAGTAACATTTTAACTGAATCTCCAATGCCCACAAAGAATGTGAATGTGTTTGACTAGCTGATAAGACAAGAGAGGAGTGGCTATGTGTCACTGAACAACACAGAAAAACGAAATAATAAATCAGTAATAAAGCACACACCCGCACACATACTGCAGTGCAGCAACCAATGGTAAATATCCAGAGAAAAACACTGTTCCAAGAAAACACTGCAAAGGTAGAAAAACCTAAACTTAAGCTCAGTAACCAAAGTTGTCATATTCAGTTATATGTAGTTTTTGTTAGGTCATTTTCCGACTGCGTGTTAATATATTCATCTAATTCAGTTCATTGTTAGTACAATGTTAGTACTGAAGACAGAAACATTCTAGTTTTTCTGTTTTGTATGATTTATCACTAGAGCTATGAATAATGGCGCTAACAATCGTGATGATCTTGGTGAAGACTGTATTGCATGAATAAATGATTATATAGCCCTATGTGTTATGCCGGTACCTGGCACCAGCCATCCTTGATCATCCGCCATTGTCCTTTCTTTTAACACCCTCATACAGACTCTCACAGTTCATGCTCAGACAAGTTGACTTTATCACTAGATCAGTTCTGGTAAGGGTAAGAGTATAAAGATGTGGCTCTAACGTTTAAAAGTATTTTCATATGGATTGTTTTAAATACCATTTTGTACTGCCATGATGACTTTAATAATCACGATATTTTAATTTTACTACTCTAAACAGAATTTGCAGAATTGCTTAATTTGGCACATATATAATATGTGTGTGTGTGTGTATATATAAATATATATATATATATATATATATATATGTGTGTGTGTGTGTGTGTGTGTGTGTATATATGTATATATATGTTAAGGCACTAAATTATTGCCTAAATTAATAAAGACAAGCCATCTGTTTGAGTCTGAGGTAAGTGGGTAGTCCAGGCACTTAAAAACATAATTTATACATTTACTGCACAAAAGTAGAATTGCATTTCATGATTGCAGTTGTATAATTGCAATTGCACTTCTCTCCACTTGGACTGCTGTTACGATATTTGCAAATACATCATTACTGAAACACAATTTGCACATATTACTCATTGTAATTTTGTGAAACATTATTTACTATATTGTAATCTTTCTCCCGCCGGCTGTCACGGTATCTGCACATTTTATTGAACATTATTGTACACTACCTGTTTAGAATTTTCATATTCAGCACTTGCAAATCATATGCACATTCTTTGGACAAAGATAATTTTGAACCAAAGCTGTTTGTGAATTCTGCATGTAACTATATTGCACAGTCTCTTTCTGCCTCTAGTTTAGAGCTTTTATATTTAATAGTTTATGTATATATTTTGCCTTATTTGTATTTATATATTTGCTTTTCTCTATATAGTAATATACTGTAGTAGAGATGTAAATAAAGTTTACTTTGACTGTGACTAAAGAACGACTCTCTCTCGCTAGGCAGGGCGCCCTCTGGTGTCTACATAAAGCGGAAGTGGAAGGGAAAGGGGGCGAGGTTCCGCCGAGGTTTTCTCAGGTAGACGCGTCGAAAGCGTCACAGCTTGTATGGATCTTGTTTTGGAAGCCAGCTCGATTCCGGTTTTATTAAATCATGGACGCGCACGAGGAACTGAACAGACGTCTTTCCTGAAGCATTCTACTAACACTTTATGCCAGAAAAAAATGTTACGAGATTTTCCTTCCACCATCTTCACTTTACGCACGGTAGGGCCCGAACCCCGAACTTCAACGTAAAACAAAGCCTTTCTTTCCGCTTTTCAGGTTAAACTGTAATTTAAATTGTGCTTACTAGTAGCATCATTTCGCACTTATTATGGTGTAAAGTCACAAATTAATTTTCCATTTCTTTTAACTGCTTTGCTCCTGGTGTCATATTCTGGTTTGTTTATGTAAACAATGACGTAGTTTTCCTTAATGACAGTTGCAGTGTGTGTGTGTGTGTGTGTGTGTGTGTGTGTGTGTGTGTGTGTGTGTGTGTGTGTGAGAGCAGTGCCATGTCTGAAGGTGGTTTTGAGTAAGCTGATGGCCATGTGGATCCTAGCATCACTCTTTGGTAAGAACTTGCAGTTGCTCTATAATCATAATTAACTTTATGTTCTAATTAAATAATTAACAATAGTTACTGCAAGGGAGATGGTGAATTGTGTAGAAAAACTTTGATTGATTGATTATTTTTTATTTAATAATGATGTACAGGGTTATGCATTTTCATAAGCTTTACTACTATCTAGCTCTCTTTCTCCGTCTACTCAGCTCCGTTAACACCGTCTGGAAGGTCTTGGGCCGAGTAGCTCTCAGGTCTCCAGTTTGGTTTCTGCTCTGCTGGATTTATTTGTAGCCTCTGTTCCTGCGTGGCCTACTCGTTGTCGAGCACAATTGGGTAACAAACCTGCTACTATTAAATATATTGTACCACAGATTTATACATTGTGAACAATACAAATGAATTATATTGATGACTATATAAATGAATAGATGTGTGATTTTATCACCACTCACAGGTGATTCCATTGTTGCCTGTGAAATGAACTGTTTGTGGGTGTGTGAGAAATGGGCAGATCTGGCTCTGTTGATTTGGACAATTTATCAGAAAATCTGAATCTATTTTTTACTTGCACCCATACAAGAATGTTCTTGACACTTTGGAAAATACACAACAAAGTGGAGACGTGTATAAACAGGGAAATAAGTGGGGACATCGGTGTGAAGATCATCACTGCCTCTGCATTGTTCTTCTGCCTGATTCTTGTTTTTCCTGAGGCTGGAACCCTTATCCCTTGGTGCAGTAAAGCGCTCAGTAGCACTCAGAGGTCTTCTTGTCTGGAGCAAAACAAAAAAAAGTTCCCAAAGTTATCTTTTTTATAATTGTAATTTTCTCTAAGCGTCACATATTCTCTGAAGCTTTGTACTTAAAATTCTGGTGCTGAAGGAATTTGGCTGTGTGTTTGGGCATGTGCAGAGCCTGGGGGGAGAGTGTGTTCCTGCTGATCCAGCTGATGTTGGTGGCTTTCCTCGTCCTGTGCCTATCGGAACATCATTAGGTATACATTTAGCGAATATGAGAAAGAATTTGAAAAAAAGATTTCTGACCATCACACCTGATCCTGCTGTGTATTTCTTTTGAGGTGGAACTTTCCTTGCTGCATATGGAGTTTTCATGTACCTTTTAACCTCACCACTGACCCCTCAAGATCTTGTCAAGGCAGCGCAGGAGTGGAGTGTGCTGGTGGTTATTGCTAGTCAGATATGGCAGAAGAGCGTCCAATGACAAAAGTTCCCAAATTCTGTAGAGTATGTGTGGCTTCATGTCATGTCATGTGTGAATTTTTTGTGTGTGCCAGTTGTCGCAGGTGAGCTGTAACGTGAGCAGTGGTTGTACTGGTCAGTTGTCTGCCCTGACTGTGTTGCTTGTATTTCTGGCGTCTCTGGGACGTGTGTACAGCTCGGTACAGGTAATGTCACACACATATTAATTATCAATATTCATATTCACACAGTATGTGACAGATTATTTTACACATATAGATTGTTTTAGGACCATTTTCAAAATGTCATTCATTTGTTGTAAGAGCGAGGATAATACAAAAAATCAAATCACGATTTTTAACCTTCTGGATTCATGATAAGGTTGCACTGTAAATATGCTCAAATAATAAGGCTGGGAATTTTTTTCTAATGAAGAGTGCACATCTTTGTGATTTTAAAATAATGAAGAAAAGATACACCAGGTTAAGATATTTTTAAGGGGACAGTACATGAACACACACACTATATTAACAGTATTAAGAATTGTTTTAAAAATATTAGACTTTTTACCTTAATCAAAATAATCCTTATGAGGAAGATCAATTAGAGTTTGTGACTTGAGGTTTCATCTTTGACTGTCATTAGTCACTTTGAAGGAATCTGTCTTTCTTTCTATCAATCTTTCAGGACACTGGTCATTCGCTCCACACACAGTCATGGGTTCTGGCCTCCTGCAGCTCTGCACTTCTCCTTTTCCAAGTTCTTCTCTACGCAACAGAAGAAAAGAAACCCGAAGAAAGTGACAAAAAGAAGAAGGACTAGTGATGGACATGTATTCTCAGGGAATATTTGAGGGAGTAAATGAGTCCTATATTGCGCTCACAACCAATCCTCAATCATTTGCATCATAAATACAGAATTAAAATGGTCTTTTCTACATTAGAGAAAAACAAAAACACATTCTAACAGCAGGGGGTACCAGATGGAACCAAAATAATGCTGTTAAGCCAGCAGAGCAACAGGTCAAAGATGTTTGCTAGATAATCTAAGATAACAGAAACTGGGCGTCCGGTAGGAGGAGGAAGATGTGGAGCAAGCCGTAGTTTTAGTATAAATTTAAACTATTCTTTCAGGTCATACCTCTTCCCAGCAGGATCATTCGATCATGTGGTCTGTTTAATAGACATAAGCTAGATTTTCATTATTACATTGTGCACACATAATGTAAGTCAAGACATTCATTGCTGCTGTAAAATCTATATTTTAGTCAGGCCAAATATTAACTTAAAACGGTCCATATCGCAGTGTTATTATTTTTTTAAAAACAGAAACGATAGTTAAACCAGCTTTGTAAAGATAAAACGAATGTTGTATATGCTCTGTATATGTGATCCGCAAGAGAGGGCAGTAGCGTGGCATCGCCAAAAGCTTCTGCTACCTCTGAGAGTTTCAAAGCTCTCACTATAAAATGATGCTCCTGGAAAAAGAAGAGCCTTTCTGTTTTTTCACTCTGTTTGTTACTCTTACATGTGCTAAAGGTAATTCATATAATACAAGTATAATATTAAACTCGTTGAATAGTTTAGTATTTGTGCTCTGAATGTGAAAAGTCTGACAGGTTAGCTCTATGCACTTAAATTTCTCAGCCTACAGATGCTGCAGCTTTACAACTCACTGATTCCACTCACTCAACTCCATGGTTAATAGTAGATGAAATGTAACAGTGATGTGTGTTCAAATTTCTATTAAGCTTTTATTTATTCTTAGCCACATTAGAATCAGGTGAACGACGGGAGTATTCGTCGACCTAGATGTCCTAAGGAAACACTAATGCCATGAACATTGAAGGGAAACCTATTATAAGGAATAATAAATAAAGATATATTTAAATTTACTTTTTTTGTCAAATTTTGTTCTAGGTTCCCATAATTGGTTGACAGTTTTTCTGTGATGCAACAGTCTCTAATATAATTCTTGAAGATATTGTTGTGATGCAGTCCTCTTTTCTTTAAAATTTAAGGCTGATTTACAAATGTTGATGCTCCAAAACATTGTACCGCCATGCTGGTCCAGGACATGTCTGGGGTGCAAGCATTACATTCTTCCCCCACAAAAAGCCAACTGTGGAGCTGCAGTGTGCCCTCTAATGAGTCAGAAAACTCTGAACGGCTGAGTTTTCGTATTGCATACTTACATTTTACTTTTAGAATTTATAATGTATTGCCTGTTTCAGCACTAATGCCAATCTTCCTGCAATTAGTTTGTAATGCTATTAATATCCCCACTGATTTATTGGTCTGGTTTGACTACAATGAACTAAAAGCCAACAGGAACTTTTGTAATGTACAGCTCATGCTAAGATGCCTTTAGATGGGAAAAGCCCATTTGGGGTTTCTGATGAGTCATGGATTGTTGGCGAAGATATAAGATTTTAGAAAGATGATGAATTGCTCTGAGGGAAGAGAGGGCTACGATGATGTCATCTATTAAAATTTCTGTGAGGTCTTGATTCTTTTCATTGATGGACTTAGTGGGAGGTCTGATCTGCTGAGGCACTGTGTGTGTTTCCCAGGTAATAGAGCACTTGCATGAAATGGCATGTCCCAGATCTCAGTCCTTTGTGTGTGTGTGTGTGTGTGTGTGTGTGTGTGTGTGTGTGTGTGTGTGTGTGTGCGTGCGTGCGTGAGTGCGTGCGTGCTGGGGGTTCCAATCTACTATCTCAATCATCTGTCAGTGCGTAATGTGTCTGATCTCTGTATGTGAGTTGCTGCTGTAGTTTGGTTAATTTAGTCTTGTTGCCCTTAGTTTGCTGTAAGAGCCTCAGGGGGACATTGGATTTTAGGGTTAGTGTGGATGTTTGCTGTTCTCCTAGTAAATGTTTTTAATAAACAAAATAACTAAAAGAATAAGAAAGAGCCGCAGAACTAAAAAAGAGGCAAGAGGTTTAAGTTCGAATTAGCATTGTTTAACGTCAGTGATTGATATCAACGAAAATCAGTCAGCAATAGGCGCTATGTATAGGTGTATGTAAATGGAATAAATCATAAATGAATAAATAGTGAATAGTGAGCGAGTAGGTTACAGAATGGATGTCATTTTGCAGACTGAGGGCGGCAACTTTAATGTCTATAGTCACATTGTGTCCAGCAGGGGGCAACAGCATGACATAAGTAAAGTGAATAATAAGTTTAATAACAAGTGAAAATTATTAAGTAGTACTTTAAATGTGCATAGAAACCTCCAAGCAGTTTGAGATGGTGACTAACACAAATACCTCGCTAGTGACCAAAGACATTAATAGTTCATGTAATAGAACAGGAATTCACCATATTCTTTCTATGCTTAGAAAGAGTACCAAGTGACAAACTATCACAGTAAATCTGGTAGATGCATACCCTGTAGTTACAGCTTTCAGATAAAATATTCCTGATTAAATGTCTAATTTTGAGTGACATTTTGAACAGTTATCTGTCATTAATAATAATAATAATAATAATAATAATAATAATAATAATAATAATAATAATAATAATAATAATAATAAACATGAGGAGTCTCAAATTTGGGAGTTTTATGTTCCACTAAATATCAATTTACCTCTTTAAGTAAGATAAACAAATACCTTTATATAGTAGATATAAGTAGGTATAAGTGTGTAAGCATAGACATGCCAAATGAGTTGTGTGTTTACCTCTGTTTGTGTATGTGTACGTGTATGCACGCAAAGTGGGATTTTGTTGGTTGCAGTTAAGCATGGTTACCATTCATCCCCGCCTGACTTCCTGACTTCCCACACACACACACACATACACACACACACACACATACTTATATGCAAGTAAACTGGCACACTCACAAACACCCATGCACACATTCCCTCACACCGCCTTTGCTCTAAACATGTTCTTGTCTGAGAGTGACACCAACACTCAAGGACATACTCTCAATGTGGTTATGTTCAAAACAAACTCTTCAGCCTCCCCACCTCTCTCTCTCTGTTTTTTTTTTTCCTCTGTCTACCGTGTACACAGTAGTATAACACAACTGAAAACTAACTAGAATGATGTTCCTTCGACAAAAAGTGCATGTGAAGTTAATTTTGATTTCTTTTGTATAAGTATTATAGGTTTATATTCTCTTTCTCCGCTGTGGGTGAGGGGTAGAGTTTTGAAGTTTGGGATTTTTGGACTTAGTTCGGGGGGTTTGTCGTTGCCTAGACTACAACCTGTGGAAGCCTCTGTTTGTTGCTAGGAGATGTGATGCTTTCAATGAGAAAATCTGGCCCTCTCCTTCAGCGCAACCCCCTCCAAATGTGTACACACACACACACACACAGTCCCCCTCTCAGATGTGTAGCTTGCCTACTAATGAATCAGATTAGATGTCCAAAATGCAGATCTTTTAACAATCTGTTTTAACGTTCACACTGATTGCTTTTTCACATAAAAAATTAACATATTTTTAAAATTAGCATCAAAAGTGAAGATGTTCCGAGGACTAGTGAGTCCGCACACTTGTATTACTATCTTTGTGAGGTCCTTTCATAGACTCCCATAATGACTAAAGTACATAATTTTACACCTACACCTAATCCTAACCCTAACCTTAACCTCAGTAACCAAAAGCACATCTTTTACCTCTTTTAGTTTTATAAATAAAACAAGCACATTTTCTATAAAGTCATTTCTCCTCATGGGGACCTCTCAAATGTCCCCACAAAGCCAAAAAATAAAACAGATAAAAATGATTTTAGGGGACAAAAGGTCCCCACAATGCGATAAATACATGGCCGACTGATTAACACTAGCCACGTGTTGCTCCTAGATGGCTACTCATTTTACTCCCTACATCAAGACTGAACTTGAAAGCTTGAATTGAAGGCAACTGGCTCTTAAATATGTTTCCTCTCCAAAAGACTTCTTCTTCAGTTCCGTTCTATCTGAGTGCAAGGTGAAATGTCTTCAGGCACCTTAAAGAAGTCCAACTGCCTTCAATTCAAGCTCTCAGGGCTATCATGTCCTGGATTACAACACAGACATATCAAGGCTAAACATTTTACATAAATATATATCCTCTACTTCTAGCACATTAATTCCATGACTTTTTCTCATTCTATGTTCTGTTCTGGTAAATTTGGTAAGCAACTACATCCTTGCAGTATTTAAACATGTCTACTTTTGGATTTGTACATACATCCTTATACACCTATTTATATTAGTACTTTTGACTCTGCTTTTCCAAGCGTGACGTCATTGGGGCGCAGTAGTGGTCTAATTCTACATTTGATGTAATTTCCTGCCTCAAGTTTATGCGTATATTGGTGTGTAGAAGTTGCCGCTGTTGTTTGTGAGCCCCTTCCCCCTTGAGGCAGCGACTCTTCCTCCCTCCCTCCCCTGAGCCCGCGATTAGCCGCTCCTGGCCGCAGCATTAGCATGAGAAAGGCGCGGAGCAGTGAGAGGGTTAAGCCCGGAGCCGCGCGGCGGCCTCTCAATGCCCCGCTAATTTTCTGCCCGGTGGGAGACCGAGAGAAAGGAGAACAAAAGCGGGCATAAGAGGCGCAGAGAGCCGCGCGTTTTTTTACTGTGCGCACCTGCGCTCACAATGCGCGCCACAATGCGCCTCCGACACGCGCAATTAAGTCCCATTTATACTTCCCGCGTGAGCTCCGAGTCGCTCTTCCAGCGCAGGAGGCAAAACGGAACGGTCGCGATTCGAAGCATCAGCCAATCAGAAGGCGCCGATTTGCATGTTTCCCGGTAGAAAGTGCACAAGTCTCCTGCTTTTAAGCCTTTAAAACATATTGAAATATAAATGTAAAGTGTATCGCACACTCAACGTAGCAACTTAATTATTATGTTGCATTATTATTAGAGACGAACCTTGTTCTAAATGTAAATTATAAAATTACCACATTGTTAAAATATGCTTAAAATTTGTGGAATAAATATCGTAACGAAGGGTGAAAGGCGCGGGAAATATAAATTAGGCCTTAGTAACGAAGCTTAGTAACGGGAAATGTAAATACGGGGTTCTTTCTATTGCTTTCTTTCTCCGTTAAATAGAGAAGGATTATTCCGCTCCAGCCTCTGTTTTGATCCTCCTAACTTTTATCAGTTTTAATCGATCTTCGTTTTTTTTTTTCTCGCCAGGGTCAGGGGGTGGGGTCACGGTGCCAAGCTCAATGCGGATCAGCGGCGTTTCGACACTTTTCATTACTTTAGCTCATCCAGTCTAATGCATTTACACTAATTTTAACATCTATTATACCCGAGTTAACGGTTTTTTTGTTTTAATTAAAACGACCCTAGACCCCCAGATCACTTTAAGTACATGTAATATGAGTAATATTCCTGCGATCGGAACATAAAACATTTTTGCACATTACTATTTGTATTGCTATATGAATATTGTAGAAATAACATTCTATTTCTAATATATCCAATATATTCATATTTAATTCTGTACACTGCCTGTGAAATATTTTAAATTATACAAAGTAATTATTAAAAAAAAAAAAAAAAACAGATGAAGAATTACAGCTATACTAAAATTTGATGTTTTGTAAACAATGCATGTTTTACTACTATGTGCTTAGACATAAAGACGCAGCTATTCAATCAATATACAAAAATAATAAAATACTTTATTACTTTTTTCCCATCTGGTTTGCAACATGACACACACAAACTTACCCTTATTTTAAGGGCTTTAAAAAACACAAAAACACAAAAGGAAGAAACAGTTACTGTACATTCTCAGTCAAATAGTGTCACTATTAGTCCATAAAAACAACAAACATTGTTCAGACCTTTAAAAAACAGTTACAGCATCTCATTCCCAGTGGAACTGGGAGTTGGGCCTAAATGCAGCTTCAGTTTTTACTCTAGTAAATACAGCGAAACCCCCCCCCCCCATTTGAGGATGTCTGTTTTAGTCGTATATATGGATGCATTATTACTTCTGGCTTGCATGTAGCCTGCATGAGCACTATTGTAGAAAAACTTTTTTCTAAACCATTTAGCATTTTACAACTTGACTTAACTAAAACATGACTAAAAGCAGCAGTGGTATGCAAACACCACTGTGAAATGTTCAGCAGTGATATTTCAAGGCTGGACGGATCCAGGAAAACAGCAGCAGATAATTCGTGTGCTCTAACACTAACCTGCTCTTCTCTCTTAGCTTTAAACTGTGACGTGATGGTGACTTAGCTATGCAAATGAGCAACGGTTAATTGATCAATTCGTTCTCTCTTTCTGCAGTGACCAATCAAATCCTAGCAAGTTTTTGTTGGTCGTTTAACGAAAAAACACACACCATGAGAAGCCTCATGACTGGTGTTAGAGTGTGGTTCAGAGGAAACATTAATAACACACTGAAAGAAACCTGAAGGTAGAGTTCTAATGACTTAATGATGTTGTGGTATGGTGATATCAGAGTTCTGGTTGGGTTATGACGGTGGAATGATGATGTCAGAGTTTTTGGTGGCTCGATGATGCCAGAATTCTGCTTGGTTCACAGTGTGAACCAGCTGAATCCTGTCACGCTTGTTAGTTCTCAGTTTAACCTAACCTCCACACATTCTTCTGATCACCCACCGATCAAAACGGCTCTCACACGGCCTTCGCCCAATCAGCCAGGGCTCATCAAGTCGGGTGACCCTCCGGTAAAGCCGAACTGCGTGCCACCTGCACAGACAGGGACGGGCGTCACCGGCAGACCGTCATTCAGATGTGTGTGAGAGGGGTCGTGCCAGTGAGGTAATGCTGTTGAATGTTGGTGTAGCCTCTCTGAGCGACAGAAGTGGTGTCTCCAGTGTCTCCACCAGGGATGTACATGCTGATCATGTCCCTCAGGTCCCCCTGCAATGGTCCACGCTGGTGGTTGGGGCCTCCGGTGGGGGAGTGATGGGAGACCTGGTCTGGTTTCACCATGGACATGACTGGGCTTGGTTGCTGGGGAGTACTGCCATATGACATGGGGCTAGAAAAACAGAAAGACAAAAAGACATGATTATGTAAACTGAGAGACAGGGGCCGTGTATGCCATGGCTATCAGTACCATCTCCAAAAATAATTAGGTTTTGGAAATTGGGTAAAGACCTAAATTTCCCCAGTTTGAATTTACACCACCAGTTTCTGGCAGTGAATATCAGTCTGAAAATATCTCTCTTTCTCCATATATTTGTATGTATATATATTTATATATGTATATAACTGAGACCATATAGTTTAGACTGCATACATTAATGAGACATAGATATATAGATAATCTAATATATGAATGTATAGTCTAATATCTTCAAGAACTTAAAAGAACTCCAGATGCCTTTTGATTCAAGCTCTTGAGACTACATTTTTTTTAACCTTTTTGAGAACCTATACTGACAAAAATCTAACTTGTCTAACTTATACCAATTGTATGAACTTGTGTTTTTAAACTTAATTAAACTTATAACAGACAAATAGTTTTTCTGCAGTTTTATACATAAGTAAAGTTTATAAGTAAATACGCACTTTAATAAATGCTCGCGTTCACTATTTTTAAACCTACTTTTTAAACAAGTAAATTGTTAAGTAGAACAGTTAAGGTTGAGACAACTAACAATGCGTCACATTCTACACTTTGGAGCGACAACAAATGTATATTCAAACGCAGTTGCTTTAAACCTTAAAATAGCAGTTTTCACGAGAACTGGCTTCAGCTCGTCCTCCACCGGCACGTGGCGACGCCCGCTCACCTGTATGAGTTGGCTCCGTTCATGTAGGTCTGCGCGGGCGCCATGGCGGAGGGATACTGCAGGGCGGACAAGTCATAGCGGTGCAGCTGCTGTCCGTATCCCAACGCGTCACCCTGCATGCCGGTGTATCCTCCCGCCGGACCCCATCCGTAGCTGTCCATCCTTGGGCTGCTCCCGGCCGCCGCGGCGGCTAGCAGGTTCCCGGCGGCAGCAGCGGCCGCTGCCAGTGGGTACTTGGCGGCCGGCGGCCCGTCCTTCTTCAACACGGGCTTGTTCTTGCGTCGCGGCTTGTACTTGTAATCGGGATACTCCTTCATGTGCAGAGCGCGGAGCCGCTTGGCCTCGTCGATGAAGGGCCGCTTCTCGGCTTCGGTCAGCAGCTTCCACTCGGCGCCTAGTCGCTTGCTGATCTCCGAGTTGTGCATCTTGGGGTTCTCCTGGGCCATTTTGCGCCTTTGGCCGCGGGACCAGACCATGAAGGCGTTCATCGGCCTCTTCACTTTGTCCATAGGATCTACGTTTTTCTGACCCCCAGCCACCGGCTTGTTGCCCCCATGATTGACCCCACCGGCGACCACCGGGGCCATGGCCTGCTGCTGCTGATGCGGCTGCTGTTGCTGCTGCTGTTGCCCCGAGAGTGGCCCTTTCACACCGTGATCCAACATGCTGTACATATTCATCACCAATAATTATAACAACTACAATTCAAAGAAAAAAAAAACTCAGATCCCAAGTCTCGATGCAGTCAACAAAAACTTGCCCAACTCCTTCTCCGCAATGACGCACCTTAAGAAGTGGCGTTAAAGCGGTTCGGCATCACTTAAGAACAGTAATAAGTGGTGGAAGAAGTAGAAAAAATAAAGGAAGAGAGGAATGAGTTTAGTGTCCTGCGGGAGCTGCTGGAGTGTCCGAAGTGAAAGTCTGGTGTGCAAAGGGTTGTGCCTACATTAACATCACTATGGAGGGATGAGCGGGGGAGGAGTGCGAGGAGAGGGAGGGAGGAATTGAAGGGGAGAGAGAGAGACAAAGTTTCTGCCGTCACCTGCAAACTCAGCACATAAACATTAACCAGCGCTCTCATTTAAATAGCTGGTGAAAGTTTGATATTTGAGGCGACTAATGTTACTATTAAGAAAATATTTAGCGTTTCAAAGTTGCATTTATAAAAAGGCAAAGTGTCTGGATGCTTGCAAAAGTTCATTTATTCATTGTGCGAATCGCTTATTTATTTATTGTCCCATCAGATATTAAATATTGTCTACATAGTTTTCCTTGTACAATTTTATCGGACATACAGTATATCGCAGTGGGAGATTTTTGATTACAGTTTTAACTGCGTCTTAATGAATCCTTTACACCTAAAATTAGAGGATGTGCTAATGACATTTAATTTAAAAAATATATACAAATATAGTAGCGTTACAATAGTTAATTTTTTTTTACAAAAACTGTAGTATTACTTTTAAATCGTGAAAAGCTATGACTGTCATTGCTTACTTTAGAAAGTTCGTTTTAAACTTTGGCATGGAGTGTTTAGCGGTGTGTGTGTGTGTGTGTTTGTGTGTGTGTGTGTGTGTGAAGTGAATTGCCGCATTTTTGTATTGCAGATTCTTAATTTAAAAGTAAAGGTTTAATTTTCTGTTACTTTTCTGGAGGATTGAGGCTTCTTTTTAAGCATTATAGGACCTGATAATACATCTCTTCTTACTATTCTAAAATTAAAAATAAGACAAAGACTAACTTGACATTTTCTAGTGTTGTACTGGTATAACTATGAATGTAGTTTTTGTCAGTTTTCTTATTAGGTGAATGAGTGGTTATTTGTCATCCTGAACACAGCACAGGACAGTGTGTACTGTGAATTGTCATCAACACATATCTATCCTTTTTTTATAGAAAATAAAATACCTGGAGCTGTAGCAGGATTTTCACTTGACTTGTAAACTTAATAGTTAACTGTATTAAAAGTTGAAAAGTCTAAATGTGGGTGCTCAAACCTTTAAGTAATGTTATAGGACAAAACATTGAAGTTTATTAAATGCTAAAAGTGAGTAAATCAAACATTTTTTAAGACTAACAGGAAATAATTCAATGATTCTGTTTTAAACAGGAAATGAAAAACATACTAGAGAAAGTTAATAAAAGTGTAGCAGTTAAATTTGAATTGTATGCAACTGACATTTTACAACTTGTGTTTGTGTGTGTGTAAGGGTGTGCCTGCTGGGAAAGCTGCTACTGTTTTGCTTAATGTTCAGTCCCACCTGGTGAGGTTGCTAATGCAGTGCAGACAGGTGTGACCAGCTCCTCTTAACACACACCAACACATACACACATTCACACACACTAGTTTCTACGAGCGTCACTTCACACCTTCATTATCGCTACTCGTCTCCAATCATGCCCCAACGACAAGCTATCAGCAGCACACACCCCCTACATGCACACATGCCTGTCACACATATACACACACGGCCATGCTATCTTTATGAGGGATGACCATTGACTCCTATTATGATTAGATACTAATAAATAATACTACATCTACATCTAACTAATCTTAACCTCAGGAGTTGAAATATTTCACTCTTTTAGTTTTTGCATTTTTTATTATGTCAAAATGTCCTCATAAATGCAGAGAAGAAACTAAATATCACCTTTTCTATCTTTTAGGGGACAATGATATACACAAGCAGTACAATATGGGAGGTCAGTATTGGAGGGCCATAGGATGGTACAGAATATCTATATGTGTATACACACTCGCAGATACCCACCTGTTACTGTCTGGCTCTGAGTGTTTGTTTTGGCGACCTAATCAGATACAGATCAGTGGGATCACAAAATCCCACCTGGGTTTGGTTGTTTGTTTGTGTTTTCCCAGAGACCTGTTAATCCACATTTCAGTTGTGAAATGTGTTCAAAGAAAGTTTGTTTCTTATTTCATCTGTAGGCAGTAGAGAGAAAGGCCAAGCGGGGCGATCATGTTTTAGGGAATGGAGGGATGGAATAAAGGGTGGATGGTCAGAGAACGCAAACATTCGCCCCTGTGGACGATTGAGAGTAAACCAACTGTTGGTCTAAATTACTAATGAGAACTTGACGTATGGAGTAGACAATTTAAGAAAATCATCTTGGTCAGAAATAACAATGTACCAGCTGCTAAGATTAAATTTGTTTTTAAAACCTGCTCATGCAGTTCTCACAAAGATCCTGACATTCACCAATGTAATGTTTTCTTATTTAAGGTTTGCTCCTAAGTAAGAACAGAATCTACAACTGCTGAAGAGCACTCTCGCACAAATTTAATTGCATGCATGTTTGAGCAAAACATTAGTTTATTCGGTCCTAATATTTGTGAATGAGGCCCAATGATCGCAAATACGATAAGATTAAAATCCAGGGCCACAACAGTAGATTCTGGCCTGTCCATAGTAAATTCAGCCATGCTTTGGTTTGTGTTGATAAAAGTAAAATTACATTTACATTTACTCTTACAGCATTTGACAGATGATTGTATCCAGTTCGACATACATCAAAGTCAAAGTAAACTTTATTGTCACTGTACAGATATACAGAGAGACAAGAAGATGTGGCTCCAGTTTTCACAGTGCAAACAACGAAGAACAGGGGGAAAAAAACATAGGGAACATGGAATAAACAATATATAAATACAATATAAAATGTACACTTTAAACTAGAAATTAAGTATTAAATATAAACTTTAAATTAGAAGTAGAAGTAAAACGAGAGACAATTAGGATGCAGTATTCAATCTACAGCTATGGTCTTGGAATTTACTTTTGCACTGAATGTGCATGAGGTTAGTAACAGTTTCAATATGAAATTCTGTATCCAGTCTATTAATAAAACAGTATCTCCTAAAAAGTCTGACTAACATTCAAGTTGGATCAAGTATGTGCAGATATTGTAAGACCAGTGGAGAACTAGAGTCTCTGCAATACTTTCAATAATTTGTGCAGATACAGTTAGTTAGAAGGTGACCAGTGATATGTGAAATGTGCTTACTAGTCCACTAAAAAGTTCAACCAAGTTACACACCTTAACATCCTGTCAAAGAAAAAGTCTGAATTTAATGCACAGTCAACAAGAACACGAGTTTGAAAGCTAGTGGGTAAGTGTTGTGTAGTATCATTTTGAAATTTACAGCTTATGCTTAGTGTATGGAAGTTGTAACTCTGTAAAAAGAGATTGTGTAACTGTTTCATATGTTTACTCTGCATTTGGAGAGTTATGACTACGCCCCACTTAAAATGACGGTGTTACAACTATTAAAATGGGCTGGTACAGGTCTCGCCCCAACAACAAAGGCAAAAATGTCACTACTCTGGTGACGCTGAGGCGTTTTCCGTGTGACGGTGTGTGTTGCGTCAAAACTGGCCTGAACGCCGTCACACCCTGATCACGGAGTGTGTAGGGGTCATGTATGGAAGCTATGTGATGATGTTGAACTAGAGAAGCCAGATGGACGAACCGTTGATAGAGTGAGAGAAACGTCACAGCAAAATGGCGAGAAGCCGGACAAGAGCCGGGGGGCATAAAAGAGAGAGAGTGGAACAGAGTGAAGGGGTTAAGGAGGAATAAAAAGAGGGACGGCCAGGAGGGAGGAGAAGAGGATGATGGTGGAGAGTTTGGGAGAGAGCGAGGGAGAAAAGAGGGGGTGAAGAGGAAAGTGTAAAGAAAGGGAAGGGGAGTAACACGGGGAGGAGGGGAAGGAGAGGGAGGAGGCCAGTCACTGGAGAAAGTTTTTAAGCCTTTTGAATGACATCCAATTTGAAAAGGACCCCATTCAGCCGCTCGGCGGAATCTCTTCTCATGGTAATGTGCTCTGGAGTCTCCCCACCATCCATCACATGGGCCAGTGGCCCGGCCAGGCCTTTACGAGCCCCCTGCTCGCCCGGCCACCCCCGTCTCACCCCACCCAAATGGGGGAAGGGGGCCTGGCCAGGAGGGAGGGGGTGTTAGGAAGAAGAGTTGGGCAAAGAACAGGCCAACTGCACCGGGCAGGACAGAGAGTTAAACATGCTAGAGATTGTACCACTAGACCAGAGGTAGTAGAAAAGAGTAATGGACTAATTCAGATTTTTGCAATATTAATCCATTATATTATTCTCCTACCTTTGGTTTAGTTGTGATTAAACATGCAAAAATTGAACAGCTAGACCAGAGCTGAACAGGAAGAACAATGTATGGGAATTGCAGCAAGTTTTACTTAGATCTTTGCACTTATGAGAGAATTGTGTGAAACTATTAAGTTTAGAATCTTTAACACTAGAAAGATAGAAAGTATTCACTTTGCCATCCTAAGTTCTGAAATTCTCAGCAATCTAAAAACAAATTCAATTTGGCAAACAATACTTTCTATATTCCTAGAGTTTAAAATTTTAACATTAATATTTTCACACTGCCATTCTCTAATGAGGGAAAAATCTGAATAAACCTTGGTGCAATTATTATAGAATTGCAGTGTGAAAATATTAAGGTTAGAATCTTAAACTCTAAAAAGATAGAAAGCATTAAGTTTGCCATTCTATTATGGTTGGCATATTATAAAGTTCTGAAACCCAGAGCAGTTGAATTCTCAGCAATCTTAAAACTCTGGTGCTTTATTCTTTCTGCGTTCAATGCTTCTGAGTTTCAGAATTTTATGAAAACTACAGCAAGATGGAAGGCTGAATGCATTCTCTTTCTAGATTCTAAGATTCTAACAATAATTTTCACACTGCCAGTTACATTCTCAGCAGTCTTGAAACTCCAGTCATTTATTCTCCCTGTTCTTAAAACAAACCATTATAACATGTCAACCACAATAAAATGGAATGCTGACTACTTTCTAGAGTTTAAGATTTGTCAACATTTTTACACTGCCAATCTCTAATGATAAAAATCTGACTAAATTTGTTGCAACTATTAAAGAATGGCAGAGTGAAAATAGAGGTAACAATCTTAATATCCAGAAAGATTGAAATTATTCAGCCTGCCATCTTAGTGCATTATTCTCTCTCTCCATTATTCTCAGTTCCAAGTCAATGCAAGGTTCAAATCTCAACAGTTAATTACCGTTTTATGAGGTCAAATTGGGAGTTTTCAGAGAAGGGAACGCTCCAAAATATGGAGTGGATTCAAAACAACAGAGAATGTTTTTTCTTCCTTGTGAGCCACAAAACACAATAAAACTCTTACTTTCTGCACCAACAATAATCAACATTTTGCATTCTGCTAGTAAAACCAAGTGAAGTGATAAATACAAAATATAATGTCCAACTGAAGTGACAAATCAGAGAACCATTAGAAAGTTCTATAGTGGGAAGAGGATTGTCGTACAGAGTATGCTGTATTTTAGAGAATCACTGTAAAATACTGAAATGGGAGAGATCTATTCAATAGACAAGCTGCAAATGCACCAGTGTAGAGGTTAAAATTTATATTGAACATTAGTACATACAGAGTGCAGGAGGAATTGGGAAACCCTTGCTTTGATTATCTCCATCAATTCCAAAGGGATCCAGGAAGTGTTAAATGATACTTCAGACTAAGTGTGGAAAGAAAAGACAATAGCGTGTAAGAATGAACATGAAGTTACCTATTTGTGAAATAGGGTGATGTTACACATTTCTGTTAAAAAGTCTAATGGGTGATTTCTAGAGTAATTTCCACATGTATATATATTTAGATGCATTGTTCAGCTATGCTAAATCTATCTATGAATAAATATGACATTAAGAACATTCAGTGAAGAGTTATATTTGGAACTCAAAAGCCTCATAATATTCATACAATTTTCTTAATCTAAGACATAAGTAATTAAATGATCTGAAAACAAAACTCACAATTATTATGTCTACATCAACAACACCAGCTGACTCACTGCTTATAGTTTACTTTGGAGTGTTAACTCTGTGGTGAACTTTAATGGGATTTTGAACCTTTATCTATAGTGTCTGCTACTTACAGTAGAAGCATCTGACAGTGTCTCTACAGTAGATATTTCTGAAGATCTATGGCAGAGACTGCCAATTAATTAATTTGTTATTATCTTAAATAAATGTAAGCATTAAATAAATAATCAAATACATTACTAGTAAATTCAAAGCATTAAATTAATTCATATGGGGCTTGCAGGTTCTGATAAACAAACAATTTCAACACTTTTTCCCACATTTTGTGTTCATCAGAAAATACAGACTGCCCAGTATCAACGATTTACGAAGTTATAAAATATATGTAAGAATTTGAAAAGATGGCAACATTATGTCTGGTAAAAAAAATAAATAAATAATGAAAGAGATTCAGACAACTCCAAACCTGTGTACAGTTTTATGTTAATCGAATCTGTGTAATACTCACTGTGATCTTAATCCAGATGTGCATGTTAAAATGATTAGAAGAGCTGAACGTGTGAGATTAGGATTTGGATTAAACTGCTCAGAAGAGCAAATCTCCAGGAGCAGGTTGCCGCCCGCTTGGTTGCAAAATATTCTACATTGTCGCTAACTAGCATAAGAGTAATATTAAACTGAGCTCAATGCTACTTTATGTGTTAAAAGCATTGTATTAACATTGGCTTTCATAATGGAGAGATGGACGACGTGTGTCATTTGAAATTCCACATTAGTCGTATTAAATGTCCCGAAAACGCAAGAAAAAACTATTTTAGTGTCAGAATTATTTATTACTAACTTCAGACAAGACACTTAGGACTGCAATTAAGTTATGTCCTGGGAATACCTGCAAATACCGTACCTTCACAAACTATAGAGAACAAAACGATTATTTAATAAAAATGTAACGATCTTGAAAAATGTTTTGAATTTTCAGAATGGGTTTCCGCACGGCGTGTTTACAGATTTTTAAATACAAACTGTGATTTTATTCTTGTGTTTAAATAGTCTTTTGACAGTCTAAAATAGATTCTCCGTTTTTCTTCCGCTGAAATAGTGTTTCGGGAAGTTTGACTTGCAGGTGGTGTAATTGCGCCCTCTAATGGGGTAAAGCAGCAGATGCACGCAGAGGGGATGGCATTTCACCTGTTATTATTATTATTATTATTATTATTATTATTATTATTATTATTATTATTATTATTATTATTATTTATTACAGACTCAAGGTCCAAAAAAAAAGGAAAAAAACAAATCAACATATACAACCCACACAATAAAAAATGTACAGAATGCAGCAATACCAATGTCTCCACAACTTTGACTGATACCGTATAGCACTAACCC
>JAVGVS010000192.1:40394-196718 GCA_032718565.1 Distichodus sexfasciatus | reverse complement strand
GAGATTTATGGATGTGGTGAAAGAGGACATGAAGTTAGTTGGTGTGAGGGTAGAGGATGCAGAAGATAGGACTAAATGGAGACAGATGATTCGCTGTGGCGACCCCTGAAGGGAAAAGCTGAAAGAGGAAGAAGAAGATTTACAGCATTTTGTGAAAGTGAGTGATTATTTGTCATTGTGAACACACCACAGCACACAGTGCACCACATGCAAATGTGACCTCTGCATTTGACCCATCTGTGAAAGTGCAGTGGTCAGTTGACGTGCAGCACCCAGGGAGCAGTGCTTGGGGACGGTACCTTGCTTACGAGCACCTCAGTGGGTCATTTACTGGTCCAGAATTTAAAGCAGCGACCCTCCAGTCAGGGGGTGAATCCCCTAACTGTTATACTACCAACTGCCCCCTCAGCTATATACTGTACATGTATTTAGAGAGACAAGACCAGGTGGCTCAAGTACAAAGAACACACAAGGCATATAGAATATGCATATATGAACAGACTATAAAATATAAACTACAAACTAGAGGTAGAAAAAGGAAATGTGCAATTTTAGTTACATGAGGTATTGGAGATTTTTTTCTTTGTTACATTCATAGTTATACTAGTACAACATGTAGTGTAATGTACCCTGAACCATCCATAGACTGTGCAAATCCAAAAATAGAATTTATAAAGTTACAGGTTAAGTTAAGAAACTTCCACTAAGCTAAAAACAATTTAAGAAAAAAGTATTTACAGAAATGTAGAAAATAGAGAAAATCTTCTAGGTTCTTAAGTTTGTACTATAAGCAGTGAAAGGTATGTGTGCATAGTAAGACTAGAAAACTAGGCAACTCCAACTCCATCATCAAAATGAGGCCCACAATGGGTTTTTATTTAAAAGCTATTCCATTTTCATCACTAGAATAATGACAAATGTTCTCAGCAGTGTTGGGGAAGCTACTTTACTTTACTTTATTCTTTATTACAGACTCAAGGTCCAAAAAAAAAACAAAAAACCAACATATACAACCCACACAATAAAAAATTTACAGAATACAGCAATACCAATGTCTCCACAACTTTGACTGATACCGTATAGCACTAACCCATATATTCGATAAGCCCACAATAACCTCATTATCAGAAGCATTAAGCCGGCAGATAAATTTATACATAAAATTTCGTAATAATGCTTTAAAAGTGATTACTCTTGCACTCACAAACATTTCACTTGCACTATGCCATCTAGGTCTAGTTTAAAGGTAATTTTTACTAGGTTTAGTAAAAAAAATTATTATACATTCATTTATTTTATACATAAATAAAAGGGCACTGTAGTTTACTTTTACTATTTACGTCGTGTTGGATGTTTGCTGCTACGATTTGTCTCTCACACGGACACACAGGTATGAAACGGTGGCACTGGAGGAGAATGGGTTCTGGTAGCATCAGTTCTTCTCAATCTTCTTTCCTAGTTAATTTGCATATTTTATGACTCCCTTTAGGCAACACGCTGCTTAAGTACACAAATACATACCATCTGAGAACACTTATTCACCAAGCATTAAAGTTTATATAGATTTGAGTTGGAAAATATGCAAAGAAATAGTGATAAGGTCATTAAGTTACTGTTACAAACTATTTCACCTTGTCATAAAAGAAAACAAGTCATTGACATCAAAAGAAATCATGATTTAGTACTTTATTTTTGTCACCAACCCGCCCTTTCCCCAAATGAAAAAGTGTGTGCATCAAAACAGGACAATAAATACATTTTTTGTTGTATGAAAACTAGGTGCAGTATTTGCTTTTTACTGTCAAAGCTCATTCGGCTGCTGATGCCACGATCTTAAAGAGCTTCCAGGCATGACTTCAGCTCTGAAGGAGAACGTGTTGCTCCACATTCTCCTGTATTATTCTTTAACACACTCCAGACAGTACGGTTTCAAATATTTCTGCCAAAATTGATCAACAGCTCTATCTGAGCTTGCCAAATTTATAATCCATACACTGGATTTTAAAACGCATCCAAATCCTTGCAAAGAATCCTCAATATCTTTTGTTCATTTTAAAACACTAATTATTCACATTGTGGTGATGAAGTGTAGCAGTAATCATAGACATCAGCACTGGAAAGAAAGCTCCGGGTTCACTTTGACGAGGAAGGAGGAGGAGAAAAACATTAAATGTAGTCCCAGTCCTTTGCCCATAAACATCAAACTTCCATTATGGTTGCTAACGGTAACATAGAATCAGCATTAAAATGCTGACCTTAGCCCTAAGAGAAGGTGGCCGAGTTTTAACAACTGGTGTAACATGGATGAAAGTGAGGTAGCGAATAAGCAAAGTGGGCAAAGTTTTGTTTTCTGATTGTGAAGAATGTAGAACCCTCAACTAAGACGGTCTGATCATAACATAGCATAATTCTGAGCATAAAATCTGTTCGCTAATCCCCCCATTTGAGCTTTGCAAGACAACTGTTCCAGAAGTTGTGTCCCAAACTGCACAATACAAGAACATGAACGAAATGCACTAAATCCAATAGTTTTGTACTACTGACTATGTAGTATGTAGATGGTATTGGGCCATTTGGGACAGATTTTGTGGGGCCCCCAGAAGACGAGGACCAGGCAGCTGAGAAAGAAGGGGCCGGGGGGGTGGGTGGAGACATTTTCCAGGGTGCTGACTGGCCCTAAATGAGGTCAGCCACGTTCATGGGCATCTCCTCCACCGTAGTGTTGTAGAAGGTCTCGATGTCCCGCAGAGTGCGCTTGTCCTCCTCAGTCACCATGTTGATGGCGACGCCCTTCCTGCCGAAACGCCCACCTCGCCCAATCCTGCCAATTAGAGGTTTCAGAGTTTAAGATTGAAGGTAGCACTTTTTTCTGAAATTTGTTCTTAAATAAATTCCTAAGAAATGTCTATGCTTTATAAAATGTTCTTTAACTTTAACTGTTCTAAATCACGGGCAAGTTTGTTCTTATAATGATTAATCCCTAGTGGTTAGGATGCTTTCTACTGGACCAAGAGGCTGTGGGTTCGAATCCTAACTTCTGCACTACCACCAGTTCCCTTAACCAAGTTGCTCCAGAGAGAATGCCCCTGTAAGTAATGAATGGAAGCTGCTAAATGTCAAATATAAATGCTGTTCGGCATTCATCAATTCTGTTCTTACCTAGACACATCTCAAAAAACAAGAACACATGAATGTCAGAATCTTACTATTTTAACAACAAAAAAAAAATCTTCTTAAGAACAGCTTAATGAGGCCAAATGGAAGTAAAGAGTTTAAAATTATACAGCTTGGAAGGCCCATACCTACACTGCAATTTCAGTCCTGCAACCTCAAAGCTGTATAACATTCAGGGGAAAACTGTAGCTCATATCATGACTTCAAGAGGTGGGATATCAGTTCCAAATCGATAACAGAAGCTTACGGGAACTCATGTTTTCTACTTTGGTGGAATAAATTACAAACTGGAGCTCCGGTCAAGGACCGTTAAAGTTACCACTGAGGCACTCATGAGCAAGGTACTGTCCCTAAGCACTGCTCCCAGGCGCTGCCAAAAAAGCTGCCTACTGCTCCTTCACGGATGGCTCAAATGTCAGAAGTCACAATCACTCAAGAGGAAGAACAGCACTTAAACAGTAACGCAGTATAATAGGTTTTGTACTTTTCGCATCCTTCACAGGTAACCTGGTCTTGACTTGCGCTGTCACACCAACTTCATTTAATCAGGATGTAAACAATATTTCATGTATACTACATTTGATAAACAGCTCCAAATATCAAAATCAAGCAGCTCAACCTGCTTCTCTAGTTAAAAGGCAGAACAGTAAAGTAGGGCTGTAACTAACGACTATTTTGATAGTCGACTAGTCATCGACTTTTAAAACGATTAGTCGACTTATCGGATTATAAATTGCATAATTATAAAATGGCTCCGATTTAGCTACCAGCTTTTACATTTAGTATAAGGTTATTTAAATTTTGTGGTAAATAATAAAGACAAGAAAGATAGTTCACTCAAAAGCATATTTTAATAAATAAGTTTCTTCTTTGCCTTATCTAGCCTTACGATGGCTCCTGGTTTTGTGATGGTACTGAGAAAAACATACCATTATAACATTTATGAGCGAGTGACAAAGGCATTGGTTACTTTACCGTTTTGCGTGCTTATTAAACGTATAAGACCTAACTATTAAATTAGAATTATATGGTCGATAAACTATAACTTCCGTTTAACCGACCTGTCGCCGTTCCTCTTCCTCCGACATCTTTGGTTTTTCTGTAGGAACTTTCTTAAGTCAATCACAAAACCAGGAGCCATCGGCCAATAGGATTTGCAGGTAGAAACTGCCAATACCCCGCCCCCAAACTGTCCAAACCCGCCCCTTTCAAACCACACGCGTAGAAATCTCAATCGAGCAAAAAAGCCGCTCGTCGGCAATCTACTTTGTGCGCGAGGACATTTAACACAGAGAGGAAAAATACAGTTTGCGTGCAATATCACAACCGCGCACTCGATTCTTAATTTTGTGCTCTCGAGTTTCACATTTGCGCTCGCGACTTTGAAATTTACGCCCACAAAATTTTTGCGGCAAGCCATTTTGCACGCTCTAGTTTTGGCGTTGATGTGACGCCATAGGGCCATTCTTCTAGCTGTCACTGAATGCCACTGCGCAAGAGCGACTCTCACCAGAGTGTGGTGTATTGGTGCACTCTATTGGAAAGCGGTAGTATTGCACAGGTAGAAAGGAAGGAAAACGTTTCACTCCGTTTAAAAATACGTCTGGCGACAATTATCGACAATCAAATTCGTCGGCGACTACTTTTATTGTCGACAATGTCGAATAATCATCGCACCCCTACAGTAAAGTAAAACAGGAAAGTCTAAATCGAAACAAATGAGTCTGACCTGTGAATATAGTTCTCCCGGTTGGTTGGCAAGTCATAGTTGATGACCAGAGATACTTGCTGGACATCGATACCACGAGCCTGAAAGTGAAAAAATGTATAGTGTTAACAAGGTTATTTTTAATGACTTAATTTACAGTTTCTCTCTGAATGCATCCCGTCACAAACAGACCTGTGGCATATAACCGTGTGGAAGCTGTTTATTATTGCATCACGCATAATGCTGCGTGAATGACTTTCCATTGTTTCTCAGCGTTAAGCTTTTACCTGCGTTCTCTAAAGCAAACCAATAAAAACTACAGGTCACAGAAGTGTCCTGAAAGAGGAAATTGTAAAATTTCCTTGCATTAGTGATATAAACAGCATTATTTTTGAAAACAACTTAACTAAAGATGAGTACCATTAAGATTTTAATGGTACTACTACTCTTACCGGCACTGCTTACCGGTCTGGTACTTTGAACGGCATTCTTAGATACTTTTTGAAGAAAAGAAAAAACCTTAACAAATCACTATTATTCAACAAACCATCAACACAGTTAGCTGACAAATACTCTTCTTGCATGTTACAATATTACTAAAATCATTAGGGATGCACCGATACCACTTTTTTACAAACCGACACAAGTAAGAGTATTTTTATTTGTGTACTTGCCAATACCGAATACCAATACTTATTAGATGTAATTAATTGGGAGGCAGATTTTATTTTCTCCTTTGCAGATTATAATAAGGCTATAATAAGGCTAAATATCAAATCATTAACTCAAGGTGGGAATCCAGTCGTATTGGCCAACATTGTAGTCACTTGTGGGCAGGACCTATGAACCTAAGTTTCTGGATCGTTGTCTCCCCCTAGACACTGAAGTCAGGTAGGACAACAAATTACATCCGCCGACTACGACCAGTTAGTTGAAGTGAAATACCATCGAGTGGTATCGGTGCGTAGTATCGGCAATTTATTTACGAGTACGAGTATATTAATGAAGTATCGGCCCGACACTGGTATCGGTACAACCCTAAAAATCATTATAACAAGATAAAAACACAATTGCTTTTGCTAGTTTTAATTCTTTCTTTAACGACTTCAGTCCACAACGAGTTTGTTCGCACTTAAGTGCTATATATGTTTTACCATGAATTAAAATGTAGGTTTAAGATTACATTTGTGTACATACTATCTATTTAGACCTGCTGTGGTTGTCTTGCTCATACTGTAACACAGTAAGGTTTCTGTAACCCCTTGGCAAAAACATGACTGTGGGGAAAACAGTCCAGTCTACCAAATAGTGCACTTATTCTGTGCAATGTATCTTCTGAAAGAACAGTACCATTGTCAATGATGAAGACAGAGATCTTGAAGCTTCTCCAAAATAGAAAAGAAAAAAAAACCTCCCCAAACCACACAATGAAATCACTATGGCAAAACTGGCCTGTAGTGTAAGACAGGTCACTGTGGCAAGAGCAATATTTTCTGGAGCTATAATACAGGGTGGTGGTGGTGGTGAAGTGGTCTATGTGACTAAAACTCTGGGTTGGTGATTATAAGATTTGAGGTTCTAGGGCCTAAAAAAAAGAAGAAGTCGAGCCTCAGAACAAGGCCCTAAACCCCAAGTTCCTCTAGAGAGACTGTCCCTGTAATAAGGAAATGGAAACCACTCTGGAAGAGATCTGCTAAATGTTGTAAATGGAAGTCACACAGTGTGCTTCAGAGTTAGGGAGATAGATACTCTGTTTATCTAAATCCTATGAATGTTTTATTTTCCTATTAATGTGCTGTTGTGTGTTCACTCACCAGCAGATCAGTGGTAATGAGGACTCTACTCGAGCCCGAACGAAACTCCCTCATGATCAAGTCGCGATCTTTTTGGTCCATGTCACCATGCTGAAAGAGGAGGAGACGGACAGAGAAGTGTGAGTGAATGCAGCTCCATTAGAGCAAGTGCCATTAATGGCACGAGTTCCATTCCATCATTCTCACCATGGCCGAGACGGTGAAGTCTCTAGCGTGCATCTTCTCCGTCAGCCAGTCCACCTTCCTCCTTGTGTTAATGAAAATCACAGCCTGGGTGATGGTCAGAGTCTCGTACAGGTCACACAGGGTGTCCAGCTTCCACTCCTGAGAGACAAACACAAAATGCTTTAATAAAGTAAAATGAAATAAACACTGATCAAATCAAAAAAGAAAACCAAAGACTTCAAAAACTAGACCAGCCACGTGCCCCCACCTCCTTCTCTACATTGATGTAAAACTGACGGATTCCCTCCAGCGTGAGCTCGTCCTTCTTCACTAGGATGCGCACCGGGTCTCGCATGAACTTGGTGGTGACATCTAACACCTCTGTGGGCATGGTGGCTGACAGCAGCACCACCTACAGGCCAGAGGACAGAAATACAGCCAACAGTTGAGAGACCAAGCTCAGAAACTATGAAGACTAAAATCAAGATTTGTTTGCACCACACAATGTAATGGCTCTTTTTGTGGGTGACAAAAGCCCTTGATATGGGGCACCTCGGGACCTACAATCACTGCGTGTGAACACAAACCCTGATCATAAAGCCTACTAAATAAATTCAAGTCAAGTTACAGCTAGTGAATTTGCAGAACAAACTGACAAAGAGGTGAGAAACCTCACAGACAGGAAAAAATGAAGATAATGTCAGTGGACTCATGAAACTGAGCAAAATGTAACAGGGTTTTCCTTTACGCCTCGTTGTTCAGAACTAATTACCATGCTAACAGATTGTTTAGCGATCGCTTGTTTTTGTTGGACATCCAATTCTTAAACAGTCTTGTTTCATTTGAGGGTTCATTTTCGGTGTCGCTCATGTAACTTTTCACAACAGAGCAGCGTTTAACTGACTAGACGCTGTTCACACTTCACAGCTGCCTGACTTGTGATTGACAGTATCATGGTTGTGTAGTGTGAACAGTAACAGCGGTCCAACAACTTTCAAAATCATCACGTGTAACTGAGGGATAGATTGACACCCGGCAAAAACTATGAAAAAAAGTCTCATAATAACTTCACAGAAGATCTTACAAGACAAACTCTCCAGTTTGTCTTGTGGAGAGTTTTTGATCACAGTCTAACCTGTGTGCTGCTGGGGAGTTTCTGGAATATCTCGTAGATCTGGTCCTTAAAGCCACGACTCAGCATTTCGTCAGCTTCATCAAGCACAAACATCCTAATGCTTTTAGATGCTGTAAGGAGAAAGATACCGATCAGAGTTTAGCTAGGAATCAGAAATATAATCCTGATCTACTAGTCTGATCTCTTCGCTGTTTTCTGTTAAGCTCAAGTTGATCCACCATCACACAAACAATTTACCCTCAACACAAATCTGATTAAGCAGCATTTAAGCCACTTTAACCCCCCCCCCCCCCCCACCACCCTTGAGACAAATGAATGTTTGTGACAAGACTCGCATCATTCCCACCGTCTCCTAATACGTCTACCAGAAACACAAACACACCAGGAATTCGTGAAGTTTAAGATTCAGTAATGAAAGAAGAGGGGACGTACAGAGGTACTTGCGGCTGAGCATGTCAAAGACGCGGCCTGGCGTCCCGACCACGATGTGGGGAGACTCGGCCTGCAGCTTGGACACCTCGTTACGCACATTAGTGCCACCGATGCAGGCGTGACACGAGGCTCCCAGGTAGTCTCCAAGAGCCATCACCACTTTCTGAATCTGCATACAGACGAGGAACTCATAGATTCAAGATTGTCACATACAGTCACACAAGAACACGTGGATTACTTCTGAACCCTCCTACTGTAGCTCAGCTAAACATGCTTCACACTTTGTCAGCTTTTCAGCACGTGTTGCTAAAATGAATACCTTTGAGGGAAGCAAAACTGGTGTGGATTTTGCATGTGTCAGGCAACTGCTTCATAATTTAATTCCTTCAAATCTCCCCTTCCTCAAATTCCCCTTTTGGTACAAATGTGTTTTTGATTTTTCTTTTTCTTTTTCTTTTTCTTTTTCTTTTTCATTTACTTGTATTACTTTTATTTAAGCGGTCCTGTCAGTGAATATTTTGTGGAAAAATGAAAAGAACTAAATAAAAAGTTATAAATTATATAAATAAATCACTCCTTCCTCTCTGATGCACCATAGGGTGGTGATATGACCAAAATCTCAATATATCCCGATATGTCATTTTATATCCGGATAAGGATATCACAATACAGTACATTTCCAGTCATTTCAGTGAAAGCAAAATCTCAGGTCTGTGCATGCTCAACTCTTGAAACACTCTGTACGCGCTCATATGGAACGCCAAAAGTGCCGCAATTTGCCTATGTAATGCAACTGATAGTAAAATATCAGTTTTGCGCCCTTTTATTCCTCAAGAAAGCTGTTTTTGCGGTGCTCTAATATACCAGCATTTTTACGTTGCCTTTTATGTCGTAAAAAGTAAGGTGCCTCTAGTAAGGTGCCTTTTAGGCGATTTGTGCCACATTTGTGCCACATTTGAACTTATGAAAGTTCCACTGCCTGCTCAGAATTAAGGCACAAGTATAACACCTTAGTATTCTCTGTACCTACACCCACCTGGTGCCGTGATGACTACTGCAAACCCTCATCGAAACCATGAAAAAATATTGCTGTATTGCCATATATTTTGCCACAACACGAAAAATGATAGTGTAATAAGTAATGTTGTAATTTTGTCATCGAATATATTTCATCATCATACAGCCCTAATGCCCCTAATGGCCTCCCGGCCCCTGGTTTAAGCACATTAAGTGAAAGCCTTGACATCCATGTACCAACTTCTTTGCATACACACATCTAACACCTAAAAGGATGTCAACACTGGTGCACAGCCTGCACTGAAGCAAACCTAAAGATTCTAAAGCGATTAGTTTAAGGTTAGAGGAACGTGGAGATCCTGACCTGCTGGGCGAGCTCACGAGTGGGAGCCAGCACCAGAGCCTGTGTAGCCCTCATATCCATGTCTATCTGCTGCAAGATGGAGATGGCGAAGGTGGCCGTCTTCCCCGTACCAGACTGGGCCTGAGCAATGACGTCATAACCTGCCACACAAAGAGACAGCAAACGTGTTCTGTGAACATGAGTACGTCATGTGCGATGAACCTTACAATGATGAAGTGCATGAGATTATGAAGTTGGACAATCATCTTAAGAAACCAAATGATATCAATGATGATTGTCAAACAGCAGTTTCACTATGCAACAATTGAATTACAATATGATTCTTGACGCATCATGACAAATGAGTTATTTTAATGAATATAAGTATTGTTCACTTTATTTTCCACAGCTTTTAAAGCTATACAACCTATTAGCAACAATAAAAAACATATCAATACAGTTTGGACTAGATGTGAAGAAAATAAGGATCTGCTGGAACACTTGATAACTATGAAAAACAGCTATTAGGAAGAAAAAAATCTAAACACTTGTATTTTTACTTTTATTCCTTTAAAAAAATAAACATGGAAGAAATGCATCAAGTATCATTTCATAACTGAACTGTTTCCATTTGAACCATAGTTAAATTTGTGAGACCTGTGAAGATTCACAGCTCGTTTGGATGCCAAGCTGCAAAGCAATTTCTCACAATTCATTATAAAAAAAACTTAGTTTTTATTACTAATGATGATCAAGTGAGTAAAAGCTTGTTTCTAGTTGTTCTGTCTGAGTTAAAGCTGTCAGAAATTTGAAAATACATTCCAGGGGATGTATTTATGTAAAACAATATTTTTCACACTAAAATTAATGTTAAATGGGCAAAGGTCTTTTAGAAAATTGTTTGTAGTCAAGAAAAACATGTAAGAGCAGCTCTTAGAGCTGTTGTCATAAAGCATATCAGCCTTAATGTGTGAAATAACAAGTAATATTTTTGAGAGTAAACAGTTTGACTGCTGTAGAGGTTTTTTGGATGAAATTTCATCTGCTCTTCATCTTCACATTCACGGATTACAGTAAGGCTCCAGTAAGCCCACATACCGTCCACACACAGGGGACTTAATTAATTGGGCGACATTTCAGCCACATGAAGATCTCTCTCCATTACACAATAATGATTAAAACAATATGCGTCAGCTGTAAACTAAGAACTGGGTGTGTGTGTGTGTAGGCGTTTGTCTTCTTACCCTTGATGCAAGGGAGAATCGCCCTCTGCTGGATGGCAGAAGGCTTTTCAAAACCATAAGCGTAAATGCCCCTGAGCAGAGCCTCACGCAGGTTCATGTCATCAAAGCTGTCCACGATCTCATTCCAGTTACTCTGATAGAAAGAGGGGGGGGGGAAAAGAAAAAAAAAACCCACATGCAAGTTAGCAACCAGCTGACAATATAACGTTACCTACAAATAAATAAAAGGTGTGATTAAGAAGAGCGAAGCACGACCAGAGGTGTGGTAATACAGAACATTCATTCAGCCATAGTCAGCTTGGGATCAGTCCTCCTCTGTGCTCGCAGGGGACATCGCCTACACAAACTGGCCACTAAATCATAATCACTGGGAAATGAATGAATAGCACTGAGAAGAATAAATCTCACCTCGATGACACCGTCCGGCTCCATGCCCTCCGGGCCATCATCCCTGGGTCTGTACACCAAAACGAGAAGTTATGGGTAAGACATAAAATGTGAATGTGCTAAAAGTTTATGGATGAAGTGTATTTTAGCATATATAGAATACTGTCATATGAAGGTTAAAATTAGATACAGAAATTAATCAAAATATGTAATGGACAAGACACGAGACAGATTATCCTCGTTAGCTCTATTTGTATAGGAGTTATTCTTTAAAGACCTTAACCGCAGACCTATAACAACTCACTAGCAACAAAAATCCTTTCCGATTATGAACAAAAGAAATGTCCAGTTTATTATGCTGTAGTTGCTATACGCGGCCTGTGAGAGGCGCTATAACAAATACGACATTTTACACCGCCGATGTAAAATATGTCGAGACAATTAGCATTCTAAAAAATGAATAACAGACTGTCAAGACATTTTATTAATCAGAGTTTCATTATGGAGGTGTTTTAATTAGTAGAGTTCCTCCTAAACTCGGAGACTAACATTTAAAAATATGATTTTTACATGAAGACCCCTGGATTTCGCCCAAATTTGCTTTAGCCCAGATCTCTTCGCTCCGCCACTTTAGCCGCTAATGTCGCTAAGTGAATGAAGGCCAACGGGGACTTTAAGCGTAAGACCCGATCGGTTACATTTAAAGCATCCCCCCATATCTAATTAAACTAACACAACGACTTAAGAATAGCCAATCAACTGCTATTTCACAGAAACAAAACGCCATTTAAAACATGCATATATACACATGGTTTTTGCATGCGACTGAACATTTAACACGGTCGCCGGTATATGACAGCTAACTCCGCTAACTGCTCGCTAACCTGGCCCGCTTTACACATAAGGAGAAAAAAGGACTTTAAATATAAGGTAAAAACTCGTAAATTTCACACGTCGGTACAAAACCGAACGCGTACAGACCACGATAAACGCTTAGTTTATGTAAATGAACCGTTTTCAGTTTCCCTACCTCTCGTCATAATTTGCCGACATTTTCACAAAGGGCGAGTACGCCGCGAAAAAGACTTATATACGCCGACGTCATCCGCAAGTTGGAGTTCTAATTGGATTTCTGATCTGTCAGTCATGCTTCCGTCATCACCCCCTTACGGTTTATTGGTTCATCCTGACGTCAACTAACAGACGATCGCCACCTCCAGAGACCGATATGGTAATTACGGGCGGGCTATCGTCTTGAACCGCCTACGGCTTACCCAATTGGACAAAGGTATTAGAAGGCGAAGCGTGATTGACTACCTCTACTGACCTCATGAATGTCGGTTTGGCTCCAATTTTTTGGGGGAGGAAACATTTTTCGTGTCGGCATCTGCGATCAATGATGAACAGAAGAATTACTGCACATTATTCAGGATACATTCAAACGGAACAACTGATTTGTATTTTAACAGTAGACAAAAACGGAGACATTTACGTTTAAAAGAGAAACAAGCGAAATGGCTAAAATACATTATTTACACAAGGCATGCTTGAATTAATAAACCAGGTTTGGAGTTTGTCATCAAAGACAGCTAAATAGCTGCTTTTTTTCTTCGGTTTCTTAATATATTCAAACAATTAACATTATAAAAAACAAGTGAAACAAATGAAAAATGACACTTTGTTCCCCTATAAATCATAAATCCAGAAATTCTTGGTAAACCGTGCCATAAAGCATCTGCTTTCTGGCTCAATATGTCAACACAATGTTTATATCCATTTTTATTAGTATGTCTTACAACAACATATGCATCTCAAAAGATAAAAAAAACCCAGTTTATTTTACACTGGCTCTGCTGCCGTGGTTCTCCGTCGCACAAATACAGTAACAACAAACAAAAGTGACCAAAGAAAAACAAGAATATAGTGTCGTGGTCCATACTGACTCTGTCATCTGCTAATATGAATATCTGTTCTTTATAACATATGCAGGTCTTTCCAATAGATCTACACTTCAATAGCATTTAGCAAATGTTACCAACATCGAGAACAAGAACGAAAAGGAACAGAATATATATACTGCCAAGGAAATGGCCGGCACCCGATAAGACAGTTCACTGAGAAAGTCTCTTAATTCCGCCACTTTTTTGAAAAATAGGAGGTCCTTTTGGGCCTTTATCGCCACATATTGAACAGGAACGCAGATTCCAAACAAATGCAAAGATTGATGTGTTTGGAGAATAGCGCCAAACAAATATTTTTCCTGTGTCCACTCGACATGGAGCATGAAAGGTAAAATAAAAGGAAGAGCCAGGACAGATGTCCCCGTCCTTGTTCCGAACTGATCTGTGGCCTCACAGAGAAAGCTTGCAGTGACACAGTTCTTTGTACATCTGTCTGCGGAGTTTGGGCATGTCCTGCTGACCGAAGCTAAAAGGCTGCTCCAATGCCACACACTTACAGTACTGCGGGGAAGAAAAGAGTGGGAAACAGAGACAGAGTTAGTCATTAATGGCTACAATCATGGAGTATGTGTATCTGCATTTTCTCCCAAATGTGAAAATGTAACGGAAGTTCAATAAACATCAGAATTGTGAGGACAGCATGTCTCACCTGGAGGACAAAGGCTCCACAGTCACTGTCGTTATTCTGTCGAGCCACGTTCTGGAACATTCCAAAAATGGTCAAAAACACTGACACCATAGCAAACAAAGGTCTAAATACTCTGTGTACTCTACTCAATGTATATGTGGGGTCAATGGGTCATAAGCCCAACATTCAGTTGGTCCCATAAATATTTGGGCAGTGACCATTTGTGTAAGTTTTCATCAGGATGAATAACATTTATGGTGCTCTACCATCATCTCAGATTGAGCCAAGCAATACATATGGGACAGCAATCCATCAGGCCAAGGAAGAATTTTAAAATTCTTTGCCTTGACAGGCTCTTGTTCTTCTCATTGTATGTTTTGTTATTATCCCAAAAATGAAGCAACAGGAAATACTGATGTGACACCTCTTCATTTTTAGGACATAACATTTTTCAAGAACAACCCAAGGTCTTCTCAAAGCAGAGAAACAGAATTTTAATTACTGGCTGTCAATCATCTTACCTCACCTGACACCTACAAAAAAGACAAAATTGAGGACAGAAAGACAAACAAATAAGCCGCAACTGAATGCGGCTACACAGAAAATGCCTGGCAATGCCTCTCAAAGAATGAAACTTAACCTTTAATCATGAGCATGGGTTCCAGACTTCATGCCGTCAATGACTGGAAAGGCAGTAGGAGTTGGCCCTGTGATCGGAAGGTCACCGGTTCAAGTACGGGGCCGGTTAAGGTACCCCTGAGGTACTCATGAGCAAGCTACCGACCACATGCACTGCTCACTGGGGTACTGCTAAAAAGTTGCCCAATGTGCCTTCATGGATGGGTCAAATGCAGAAGTCATACTTTGTTCTAGTGCACACAAAGACAATCGCTCAGCTAAATTCACTCAAAGACTTATCCTCCAATTATTAAACAAAGGTCATTGACTAACATAATTCTAAAGTTCTGGCCGGTAGAGGCTGAGTTTATTTATGTTAGCAATGACCTTTGAGCCTCTAAAAAAGGGACTATGTTTAAAAATGGCTATAATTTCTGTACTGTTAATGCCATACTCTGGTTTAAACCCTTTAATTAAATATGAAAGTGTACACTTTAATTGCATTTCAATTGGATCACTTCAAATCAACTGGGCAAATGTATAGAGGGAAAATTAAGTCACTGTTCAAATACTTATGGACCTATATATACTGTATATGCATGTGTGTGTGCAACTACCTATAGACAACAAGAAAACACACCATTTTGAAGAAGCCTTTCCAACCGGTGTAGAAGTCTTTTTGTTCCCGCTTGATTGCTTCTGCCTGCAGGTATTTTGCGATGTGCTGATAGGAGAAAATGGGACGAAAACGAGACAGAAATCAGATCCACTTCCTCAGATATCAACCAGACGAACAATTTGACAGTGTAAAAGACAGACCTTGGGGCAGCGCCGGTTGAGTGTCCTCTGAGAGTCGAAGTAGATAATGGTGCGTTGAGGGACGTTCACACACACCAGCGACCAGTGCACCTCCAGATGGATGGGGATCAGCAGATACTTCTTTTGGAAAATATCCACCTTTAAAATAAGCCCCCTTTTTAGTACTCATGCTGGTGGAAGAGTGTCCCGACATTTAAGATTAATAATCAGAATTGCTGACCAAACACACACACTACTGACATTTTTTGTCCACCGCTTGACGCCTTCATATCCTTTAGTCCTCAATTTGTCATAAAAGAAACTGTTGAAAAAGTGAACCTTACAGAGTAAAAGAAAGAGGGGAGGAGAAAGTTAGTCATGTTAAAATAATATACAAAACAGAAATAAGTCTCTAAAAGGAACTTATACTGTCATTATACAGCTATAGATTTACACTTTACAGGGCGTAAATGAAGTGCACTTGTCAGTATTATGATACACTGGCGTCGAAAAGATAATACATCATACAACATTTTGAACATACTACAGGCTGAGGGTGATCCATTTCATAGGAGTAGATTTCAATCCCTGCCCCTTGCCACTCCAGGGGCACCCCAGTTCGATTCTACCTCTAGCACTACCACCACTGAGCCCCTGACCAAAGCCCTTAACCCATGACTTCCTGTCCTATAATTAGGAAATAGAAATATATTTGAATAAGTGTCCAAATGCTGTAAGTGTACTAAGGAATGTTTACTCTTGTCCAGCCGCCCAAGTTTTGTTTACACAAACATGCATCCTGGTAAACCGATGCAAGGGAATGCTGTAAAGGGTCAAAAGATTAAAGTGTGTCTAAATACACTGAACTGCATTCATCTTGTGCGATGCCACTGGTACAGAAGGGGGCCTTATTTCTTACCCTGTCAGGAACGGCGTCCATGACCAAATCTCCATACATATTCATCACCTGAAGAAAAAGCAGGACAGAATATATTAACACACAGCAGAACATTTAGTTTGTTTACCTGAACAAATGCTTCGTTTCATTTCATCCACAAACTAGGATTCATTTGCATATGCTGAGGGGTCTGCTCGAGAGCAGGGAAAGTGTAACGGTTCAGGAGTTGGATGCCGGTTCAATTGCCAGAAACTTTAAGGTTCCACCTTCATCGAGGCGTCAAATGCAGAGGCTGCACTTCACTGTGGTGCTTTATGTGCTGTAGTGTGTTCAGGATGGAGGATAAGTGGCTAACAATAATTGGAAAATAATAGAGGAAATAAAAGCTAAAAGTGGTCTAAGAGGAAACTTTCCACAACATTATTTAGTCCATGTTCATACATTATTCGCCACTTAAGGAACTTTCTGAGTGCTCCTATACACTGTAACTGCTGTTTTATTGGAGACACATTTACAGTGCAAGACAATAAAAATACAGCAAATTATAGAAAATTAATTCATGCATGTGACCTGGTCATTAAGCCAGTTCTGGCCGTACAGCGTGCTCAGATCGTCCATCGTGAGCACGTGGCGTTTGTAGTTGACGCGGAACTCCCTTAGGATGGCCGTGCCCGACATGCGCTGGTAGGACTGCATTAAGTGCTGCACCATCACTTTCCTGAGGCCAGAGGAGACAAGTTTGACACAGTTAGGGGAATTTTTCTATTTTTCATAAGATCCATTCAACTTAAAGTAATTCTTTGTTAATAGAGATTCTATTATATTAACTACGTATTGTGTGTATGAGAGACCTGTAGGGGCTTGAGAAGTTCTCATTGAAGATGCTCTGGAGTTTCTCTACCACCTCATCCACGTGTATAGGGATCATACTGCCATACTGCCGTAAAAACTCATCCAGAATGCCTAAAACACACACACATACACACACAACATTCTTATATTCAGCTTCAAACACACTGATTATGCCTTATTCTGCTACACATGAAGTCAGTACTTTAATTTAAAGTGTCAGTTTGCATTTAAGGGAAGAAAGGTAGCATTAAGAAGTTTGTTCAGGACATGGCTCAGTACTGTCAGTAGTTTAAGAAAACACAAATCTAACCATGCAGCTGCCCTAAAGCTACATTTTGGATCACTGCTCTACAAGGATCCAAAATTATTACACCCTCGACTCAGTTATGACCTTTAATTTTAATATTCAGAGTTTGAAAAAAAACTTAACATTTAATATGGATGTGATTATGAATATTTGAGGCACATCGCAGTCCATATTGGTGAAGCAATATGTTGACACGTTGACTAAAACATTAATGTAATGACTAAAGTAAATGTGCGAATTGTAAAACTTGATCAAGTTCATCCATGGACCTGGACCTGGCCAGTTGAATTCATCTTATTTCATAAATGAGTGATTAACAGGCCAAGAAAAAAAATTGTTTGTACATTTTAATGCATGATAAAGCATAATTAGGTGGAGGTGGAATTATAAATGATGTTTATTTTGTGGTGTGTGTCTCCAGTCCAGGAGAGCAGGACACAATCAAACACGTAGCCTATGTAATGAAAGCAGTTAAAAAAAATCCCGAGCAAAGCCAACTGTTGCATTTACATTTGGAAAATTTCGTCAGTTCGCAAACTACTAAAACAGCAGTAAGCCGCTTTTCAAAATATTGGGGTTAATATTGCAAAGTTAAACTGAAAATATTTTAATCTGAGCATGTATGTAGGATTTCACAGCACACTTGATAGAAATCCTGCTGTAGTCTGATGAATCTGGACTCGCCTTGCAATTTTTGTCACAAAAATCACAAAATTGTTCTCTGTTGTGACAGCAACAGTTATTGCATCACAAAGCTTAAAATAGTCATGACTGGAAAAATCTGAGGTGAAAATCTCAGCCCTAAAATCTGGTTAAAACGGCACGGCGTGAGCCTTTAGAACCGACTCACTCACGTTGGGCACCTGGAAGCATCCAAGCTTACCTTGCACACATGAGATGTGCTCGCTGCTGAGCTGGTTCTGAGGCCCGGGTTTGTCTCGTAGCATTCCGGGGACTCCAGACGAGCAGTTTCCGTTCTCGTCTTCCTCCATCTTGGCTCCATGGCCATCATCATCTCCGGCGAAGAGTCCATTCGTGTCACAAGGGTCTGGAAACACAGATGATAGCTTTAGTGAGCAGGTCATGGTTTAGTCTATTATGACACGGCTCCTTAATATGGCTCTTGCATAACAACACCAAAAAAAAACAACTCTGCTAAAAATCTGATTCAGTCAGTTGTGTGAGAGCAGTTTAAAGAAGTGAGAAACTGCCAATTTTTTTTTAAACTTTTTCCTATTTATAATGTTTGTTACCACATGAACCGCCTGATATTGAAAACAATAATAGTATTTGTTAGAAATTCAAGGCCACGTGTATGTGACAGACTTTAACAGCTATTTTCTCCATCCAGCACTGAAAATGAACAGCAGGTAAACATAAAAAATGAGATACACGCGTACATTTGATGCATGACGTCACAAATGTAAAGCGTTTTTCTTTAATTTTCATACCCCTTAAATGCCACTACACATAAAGCAATCTGCTTCAACTACTTTTGGCCCAGGTCAGGTAAAGTTGGCGCAGAGCACTACTGGGATAGATGGTAGTGTAATGGTTACTAAGTCGGCCCTATGATTGAAGGGTTTCTGGTTCAAGTCTGATAAAAGTACCACTGAGGTACTAATGAGCAAAGTAGAGTCCCCAAGCACTGTCAAAAACTGCCCACTGCTCCTTTTTGTACATATTAGTCAAATCCAGAGGTCACATTTCGTTGTGATGCATTGTGTGTTGTGTCAAATAATCACTCAGTCTCTCTCTAAGATTGAAGTTTTCAGCTTTCTAACATATATCGACATACTCATAATGATGCTTACAGATACAAAATACACCACATAGTGCTGGACAGCTGCTTAACGTTAATAATACAATATTGTGATACAAAATAGTACTGTTGGTATCTGACAACTGTTATATCATTTACTGCATCAGCAGATGCTCTTATCCAGAGGTACTTCCATTTCCTAATTCCAGACAGTCTCCAAAAGCAAATCTGGGTTAAGCGTAATAATCGGTGGCTCAATGGTGGTAGTGGAGGTAGGACAGAGCTGGATTTAGACCTCCTTTGGCCACCACCGCTGTATTATATTAAAATCTACAATGACTTCTAATTATTTTCTTCTTTTTTTTTTTTTACAGCAAATACTGTGATATTGTGCTTATGATGTCTCCTGGACCTGTTTCAGCAATTAAACTTAGCTTTTTGAAACAGCTTGCGACATGTAAATTTCTTTATATGGAACTAGATAGACACTCTGTCAATTATAAAGCAAGAATTAAGTTCCTGAACAAAATTATTACATGCATAACAAATTAAAATGTTTCTTTTGTGGGTGTAGATGTCTATTTAATTAATATAAGTGTATATTGTAATCTATATATTTTGTACTGAAAGAACTCATATTGAAGGATTAAGTTCTGCTGCAAGTTTCAGCAAAATTTTAACAGTTTTTAAATATTCTGGGACTTAATTTGAAGAGAATAATTAACTCTCAATTAATTAATTATGTCACCAATGTTGAATACACTTTTTCCATCCAGACACTGTATAAAACTGTATCTTGTAATTTACACATAAAACAGTTAGTATTGAACAGTATTGAAATATCAAGCAATTTTGAAATAACCCAAACTTCCATGACAGTGTGTTTCTACATTAAAATATTGAACACAGCACTGTAAGAGCTCTTTTAAACGTATAATATTGAGCAATGGTTTGGCAGTGCCAGCAAACTGCAGCATGGCTTCCCACATACTGTACAGTATGTCAAAGACAGAAGATAACATATAACGCTCTAAATAAAAACCCCTTACCGTGCATGCCTCGCTGCTCCGCATGCCTCTCCGTCTCTCTGCTCACGATGGCATCAGTCATCTGTCTGCCACCCTGCCGCCGGATTCCAGACCACCTGCGTACCCTCCTGTAGCCCATAGTCCCTGCCCACTTGGCCCGCTGGCGCCAGGTCCTCCACTGCTGCGCCAGCCTGTAGCGAATGTTCACACACCTCCGGGTCCTGGTGCGGAAGTAACCAATCCTCCTCCTTCCCCTGCTCCTTATCCCCAGTCCATTGGGCCAAGTCTGGGAAGGGAAGTCACCAGCTCCCAAACCCGGCTCCCTTTGGGCAGATGTCGGTGCTGATACTGGCACAGGTGATCCCCAGTTCTCGTCGCCCTCACTGTTCCACCGGAAGCCCTCGTCATTTCCCTCTTCATCCAATGACTCGTCTTCATCATCTCCCATTTCCTCATCCTCTTCGCCTTCTTCTTCGTCAGCCTCGGCATACTCGACGCCCCACATGCTGACGTCTTCCTCGCGGCGTCCAAGTTTAAGCTGGGCGGGGCTGGGGGCGTGCTGGGCCGTGGCGGGGTCCATCAGATGCCCGCCCCCAATTGCGCCCCCGCTGGCGGCCACTCCGACGCCATCGTCCTCCCCGCCAGCGGTCAGTGTCAGCTCATCAGGCCAGTGAGTTTGTGCCAGGCCGCTGCCGCTGTCTCTCATGGTCCACGGGAACCCCACCACCTGCGCCAGCCTGCCGCCACACTGGCACACAAATTGAGAGGATGTAATTACTCACAAATGACTCAGATCGAGGACATGATTTGAGCACATTTGTGGAGCTACAAATGTGAATAATAAGTATAAATGAAGCGCAGTGAGGACAAACTGAGACCTGATCGGTCAGACCACATTTGGTTAACAGCGTGAAAGCGAGTTCTGGCCATATTAAAGAACCAACTACTAGGTAGGGCTAGGCGAAATAACCTTGACCAATATCACGATTAACTGGACATTTCATCTCAATTATGATTAATTTTTGGGGAGGTTTATGTTTGGGCCCTTGCAGTTCACTGACAATGTGTGCACTGTAAATCTGCTCAACTATTAAGATTGCGATATTTTCATATCTTAAAGGTGCCACTTCTGAACTCATGATCAAAGTACCGTCCCAAAGCACTGCTCCATGGGGTACTGCCAAAAAGCTGCCTACTGCTCCTTCACGGATGGGTCAAATGCAAAGGCCACATTTCGTTGTGGTGCACTGTGTGCTGTGATGTGTTCACAATGACAAATAATCACTTACTTAATTATTCACTAAATGGAAGTTACTGTGTATAAGAATAAGACCCTACTAAATGCTGTAAATATAACAAAAGAACAGTTTTCTACTACAAGAACCTTACAAATGATGGTTATAATTTAATCTTTCAGCCCAAGTTGCTCCAGGGAGACTGTCGCTTTAATTGGGAAGGTAAGTCTCGCTTGATAAACGCTGTAAATATAAATGCAAAACCAACAATAAGGAACAAAGAAAAATCAAGAGTCCGGCGTTAAAAATCTATGCTAGACTATGCAAGTGTGTCTTCTGCATAAAGATTCGATATTTTTTCCAAACACTTGCGTTGCATACAGGTGTGTGTGCTTTAACTCTCTGAAGCCGGACACACACACACACTGCGTTCACACGTGCGTGATGCGCTTTGTTCGTGCGCGAGGCACAAATCCGTCACGAGCTGCACCGGGGCTCGAGGGAGGTCGGGGAGCGCGCGTGTGAAAGCGTTTGAGCGAATTCCTCGCGCGACAGTCGCGGATAAACGGCCTCCTGCGTGTCGATGTGCCAAAGAAACGCGGCTTGCCTAGGGGCCAGTACTCACCGTTTTACCGCTGCCTCCAACCAAAATTTACGGCGTTGTCCGCCCGTGGGAGAAATGGCTGTACTAGCGCGATGAATCGGGACCAAGAAAATAAAAATACGGGCTTATTTTGAATTTTGGCTCATTCATTGGGAGCTGGCGCTTCTTTACAACGAAAACACTCCGCTTCCGCCGCGCGACGATGACGTCACCGGCAACCCTTCGCTGGCAGCGTAACTATGGCGGCGCGTCAAACGGCTCCCTACTCTCTACGTAGTGCACACTAGGCAGACGCCGCAGCAAGGGTTTCTCTCTACTTTAAGGCTGTTTAAGTTGGACATATAACGAAATATTTAGCTCTTTGGGGTACTGCGTGGATCTTTGTATATTGCCTACAGTATTACCCCCATGAATTAATATTTTTATCATGCTTTTAAAAATGACGTTAGGCCTATTTTCCACCATTTATAAGCTTTTTTAGACGTTTGCTCATGTGGAATGATCTCCATTTGTATGTTAGTGGCTAAACAGTATTTTAAGATATAGTTTGGTTTAAAACATTTAAAATCACATTTTCTCCTTCCCAGAGATTTTCCAGTCACTCCAGACATGTCTGGTAACTTTTTGTAAACTTAAAAATCACCAAGACCAAGCTATTTTTACATTGGACAGCAATGTGTTACTAACAAATCAGAGACCAGCTGAGGTATTTTGTGTGAGCAGCATCTGATAATAAATTTTGCAAGACTTGTTCATTCTTCTAGTGACATTTTATGTTTGAAAGACATTGAAGATGTGGAACATATGTACAGTGGAATACAATTTGTTGGCTAGAGTTCACACTGACATCCAGATATTCTAAAGAAGTCTTTGTACGGATTTGCATGAATGCATACAAACAACACAAATTATGGTTGTGGAAAAAAGTGTTGACAGTAGAATGGATGGATTGGCTTGCAAAAGGTCTGAGAATAAACATAAAAAAACACTATATTAATACAATTTTCTAATTCAATGAGTAATTACAGTTTTGCATGGGAATTTACATTTGGATTGGAATAACCTATGCAATGCCACCAGATCAACAGATAAAGACAGGTTTCGTTGCAGGCCGTATGAAATCGCAGAAAAATTTGAATACCCATAGATACTATTGAATCAGCCAGACATCTCTGTTTTCTCCTTCCAACACACTTATCCGAAAACACTACACCTCTGGTCTGAGCCTCCAGCACTTTCGAAGAACATGAAATCCTGTGGGGTGTAAATGAATAAATTAATTAATAAATAAAAATGTGAATGCATTTCTTAGTAAACGTCAAAGAATGTGATTCATCACATACTATGAGGAAGCAAGCTCCCAGCAGAACAGCCTTCACTTTCACATCCAGGTCCATGGGGAAACTGATGCCAAAGTTATCAGCATCAGTCAGAGTCTCTTTTATCAGACCAGTCCACTGCTTACTAATGCGGCCGATAATGCTCTCATCCTTACCTTTCACCTGAGAATGGGAGGGGAGAAGAGCACAGATTGAGTCTTTGCTTCACTCTACTACCAGAAATTGGTTCTAAGATTTTCAATTCCCCTTCCCACACCCTCGTACATCAAAGTTCACATCTCCACAACAGCTCATGGCACATAAAGGGCCTTCAACGGTCAGCAGCGTCTCTTTGGATGGACCTTGGATGGACATTTTGGGAAGAAATGGATGCCAGTTTTGAACCACATAGCCTATTGTGTTCCCCGGTGGAGCCTGGACCTCCATCTATTGGGGAAAAATAACAAACAACACAAACAACAACATTAATTGAGCATTTAAGCTTGAGTACAATAACTGAACAAGTATTTCGTTTTGCAGAACAAGTATTTCGTTTTAGAGTTTTTTGTTTTTTATTTGACTGTAGGGCCTTTCTGTTTGCATGCTCTCCCTGTGTTTGTGTGGGTTTTCTCTGGGGCTTCGGTTTCCTCCCACAGTCCAAAAAGCATGCAACATAGATTAATTGGCGACTCTAAATCAGCACTGCAAGGTGTGAATGTGATTGTGAGTGTGTGTGCCCTGCGGTGTGTTGGCGCCTGCCCAGGGTTGGGATTGACTCCGGTCCTTGCAACCCTGATAGGGATTAAGTGGTTCGGATAATGAATGAATGAGTTCACTTTTTGTCCCGTGAATATGCTCAAATATTTAAATTGGGACATTTTTCTAATGAGTGCATATAGTTATGATTTGTGGCAGAGTCATGTGACAACAGTCATGGTAGTATTGGGGACAGTACATGAACACACACCGAGAAAAAGTATTACAAGAACTTTTTGAAAATATCAATAGATTGCCCAGCTCTAATCATGATTCCGTAACAATATGACTGCATAAGTAGTCTTTATTAACATCTTTAGGAGATATAACATTTATAGCAATACTAGTATATAAATTGAGTTCATTAACACACACTGACAATAAATAATTTTTAAAAACCTCTTGCAGGCAGCAGGGGCAACAGCAGGAAGTGCAGCGGAACGGTTTAACAAGGCGAATCACTTCCTGGTCATTGTGATCTTTGATTTTGAGGTCAAAGCTGCGCAGGGGGCCACAGCAGTTACGGGTGCAGCAGTCGTTCTGCTCTTTGGCGCTGTAGATCTTCTGACCTAAACTGTTCTTTATTTCATACTGGTTATTGGTCTCGAAGCCAATAATAGCTGGAAGTAAATATTAGGATTAGTAGATTTATCCCATTTAACATTAGTAATGAGAGATTTGATCTATTGTTGGCAACGTGTTTCTACTTGGACAGACCCAAAACATTAAGACTTCATTTCAAAATGTACCTTCAAGAAGCTCCACTTGCTGGTGTACCAATATCTGATCAATCTGCAAATTAATGGTGAAAACACAGCAGTTTTAATGGAAATCAGGGTGTGTTTTAATGGGTCATAAAACAGGTAATGTGGAAAATGGTCAGTTATCATTTACAACAGCTATAAAATCCTCTTGAGCAATAAGTCACTTGCTACCAGCGCCATGTTTACTGTGTTTAAGTCAAAGCTTAAACTCCTCTGTCTTCCAGTGTTTTTGGGCTCACCTGTGTGAGGTACTCCAGGCCTGGTGGAACGGCAGCAGGGCTGAAGCTGTAGGGAGGGTTTGCCATTTTCTTGTGTTGTAGTTATATGGTTGACACTTGATTATAAGAAAATTTAAGACACCAACATTACAGAATAAAAATGGGTTAGTGATGTTCCTATAATTAGGAAATGAGAATGAAGAGTCTTCTAAATGCTGTAAATGAATTTAAAATCTCAGAAAAATTTTCCATTCCCAATAAGAAGATTCATGACAAGTGCCCATATGAACACATATTAATTAAGCCTGTTAGGCAAAATATCTTACATATGAAACCTTATTTATATATACTGTATATTCAATCATATATTTATTTGCTAGAACTTTGACCTCTTCAGTCTCTATTTATATATTCACACGTATTTCTATACAGTATATACTAACACGTTTTTAAAATATGTATATACACACACACACACACAAGGTTTCATTTAATGCCATAACACTCTCTTTAACATCTCCCTCACCTTTGCGCAGCTGTTCCGAGTCCAGACTTCTCCTCCTTCTGACAAAAGAGACAGTGGAGAAATGGGGGGAGATCAGGAGTGTTTTATCTGTGTTGTAAACGTAACCTTGAACACTTGCAAAACTCGGTTTTGCATATTCATAAACATTTAAGCATGTGACCTCTTCTGTCCAATCGCCAGCAAACATCGTGGACAAGAATGAAGAGTAAGAAAAATCCAGCTTCAGAAAATGAAACTGCTGCCAGGTTTTCCTTCTGCTGTACAAAACAAAGGGATACTTCACACTGCTATTAAGAGATTTGCCCCAACTGTGCCACATGAGCTTGTTAAATGTTAATGTGGCTGAAATATATGATTTAAATGATTATTTATGCATGTCTCACAAGGATGACAAAGATGCATAAAGTGCCCAGTAGCTTTCCATTTCAGCCACATTGGCATTAGCAGAGGAATTCCCACTTATAAATGAGCAAAACACAAGTCTGAAGTCACTTTAAAGCCACATTTTAAAGAACATATATTTATTTCAATATTTTCTAAAGGTAACCATCAGAAAAATATAGTCTTTCCTCTTCTAAAGTACAGTAAACAGCTGCACATTTGTACACAGATATATGAACAAAAGAAAACAAACAGCTGAACAGCCTGATCCTTTATGCTGAACTTATGACCTCAACACAAAACAAGAGCAGATTCCACACAAGTTTTCTCATTTAAGCAGAAAACTTCAAGGGCCAAATATTGTCCGTTGTCTTTTCACCATCATAGAATTCTGTTTTCCAGAACAAAAAAAGAAAGAACTACCAACGGACTACCAACAAAAATTCACTTTAAACAAATGAACCAATCTTCATTCTCACATCAACGTAAGAGACATCTGCGATTAATAAATAACAATCACTCATCTTACAAATGTCATAAGAACAACCATTGAACGGGACACAATGTGGTAAATGTGGATGCTAGATTTATTGTGGCAGCATTAAACCGTCACTGATGTCGACCTCCTCCGAACATACCAATGAGACAATATTTAGAAATATTTCTTTTCAATGAGACAGTATTTAGATGAAATGCTAATGTTAACGAAAAAAAGCTAACATTTCCTTTATGCAAGTCGGTGAGTAAACGGCAAAAGCATGTCGAGTGGCGTAAACGAGAGCTTCCTACAATCTAACTGTAGTTAAAATCAACTGAACAGTCTGCACATGCAAGTTTTTTTTCCCCCCAATCATGAACTCTGGTGGAAGCCCTTGGTTCATGCAATCACAACCAAGCCTAGATGACTTTTTGTAAAAACTCAAAAGTCATGAGAACTGACAAAAAAAAACCCATGATGGAGTGCTGCTGAAAGCTTTCGATGAGGCACGATAACATCCAAGAGCAACAAGAAGTTTTAGTGAGGGTCAGGACGCTGGTGTAAAACATCCTGAAAGGGAGATTATCTTTGGCCATCAGAAAGGTAAAAAGTCTTCAAGAAGAAAGTCGAGGAATTGGGTCTCTGTCTGTCCTCCTCTTTATACAAACGTGGGCACACACAAACACACTCTCAGTGGTCTTTTCTTTGCGTGTCCCTGCACCGGTGGCAGTAAAAGGTGTCGGGCACGTTATTCTTCTTGATCTTGGCACAGGAAAGATGGACCCACACACCACAGCCGTCACACTCGATCATGGGTCGGCCCGCAAACGGTTTCCCGCAGTAGCACGTGATCAGGTTCCACGAGTCGTCACCTAGAGAGACGGGAGAAAAAACATTCCTATAAGGGCTGAAAATACTATTTCATCACCGGTCTACACTAGATTGTTTGGGATCAGCCTAATTAAAATTTATTATAATGATCTCAATGACCTAATAATAGGTGCACTGTTGGAACGGCAGCCAACCTATGTTGCAAGTTGCAATTTAAGCCTGTCCCCATGTCGAAGTTGCCGTTTTGCCATGAACGTTCACAACCCAATTTGGGTGAAGTCTTGGCGGTTTTTAACTGTCAAAAGTCAAAGTCTCTCATCTTTTAGCAAAACTTCCAACTTTGTGGGACATATGAGTGAAACTTGCAAATGGGGTAACTGCTGGCATAAAGATAATATCAAAAAGAGGGCACACCTCCAAAAGCAGAAAAAACCAAACACCTGATGTAAGACATAAAACTTTAGTTCATACAAAAAAAAGTCAAAAAGACATGACTCTTTCATTAATAAAAAATATCCCGGTTTTAATAGCTGATCATATTTATAGTATAAACCTTGTCAGCGGAAACCCCTAAACCAAAATAACGATTCATTAACGTTAATGGCAGTAAAACGTTTAATTGATCATGATACTCATTTGTGGTACAGTTATGCATTTTTGCATTAGAAATGTATTCTTTTAAAAATAACCAGAAAAACCATCATGGACAATATTACGTCAAATAAAGGCGCTGAGTGTCAGTTTGATTCATTTTTGATTAATTGCCCAAAAATCTTTTCCATACTTAAAAACAAATGTATTTCAAAACTTACCAGACTCCACCATGATATCTTCATCGGTTACCCAAGCCTCTGTCTCGCTGGAACTCAGATCTCGCTCCTGTTTAATCCCCCTCCCGTGGAGCTGCCCAGCCGGCCCCACCTCTGTCCTAAACTCCTCCTCACTCGAATGGTTCCTGCTTGCAAAGTCTCTCTCGGGCTTGGGAGCCCTTCTTTCTTCCTGTTCCCCTCCTCCTGCTGCTCCAGCTTGGTTCCGGTTCTTGCAGCGTTTGATTCTGGCTTTTTCCTCTGTCAGTTCGCGTCCGTCTCTTCCCTCGAAAGCTCGCTTCAACCTTTTCTCCTTTCTCCTGTCAGCTTTGCTTTGCAGTTTTCGCTGACAGATTGAGTCCTTCAGCATGGTTTTGCCCAGGTGTGAGATTTCAGAGGGCAGCTGTGTTGGGCTTTTCGGGCTGCTGTGAGGCAAAGATGTGGGGATGAAGCTGTGAGGAGGGTGGTTGTCTTTAGTGTGACGGTCCGCCCAGACACCGTGATGAGAACCCTCACCTCCTCCTCCACTGCCTCCATCACCAGCAACCCTGGCAACCTCATGAGGAGAGGTTGGAGTCCAAGTGCTTTCCTGTGCACAAAAAAACAACATTCACTAAAACAAACACACTCATAACTAATGCTGAACTCAATGACCTCAAATCCCTACACACTAACCACCAACTATCTGAAGATTTCTGTCCCTAAATTTACAAAGCCTCATTTGGTAAGCAGTTGGTACTGTAACGGTCGGGGAGTTAGCCTCGTGATCAGAAGGTTGTCGGTTCAAGTCCCAGACTGGTAAAGGCATCACTGAGGCACTCTTTAGCAAGGCACCGTCCCCAAGCATTGCATGTCAGCTGCCCACTGCTCCTTCACGTATGGGTCAAATACAGAGGTCACATTTCGTTGTGGTGCACTGTGTGCTGTGCTGTGTAGTGTTCACAATGACAAATCACACACTTTCTTGAGTAATAATGTGACTGAGCTGAAGTTTACCTCTTTTAAAGGAGGGATGTACCCAGCGTAGGCGAGCACAAAGCTGCAAAACTTGTTGAAGTCCTCCACCGTCCTCTTCCTCTTTTCTGGAAGCTGGAGATGAGGAAAGAAGGGAAGATTAACATCATTAACACAGCCGTGACAGCATAAAAACCTTAGTCAGAGGTCAGTTTTTCCACCACAGCCCACATCATTGCCGTGCGATACGGAATGAGTACAAGAAGTTCCAGTAGGGCGTAGTGTCCCATCTAACCCTAGTTAATACATTAGTTCTACACATCTAGTTATGCACATTTAGTTATGACTTCCATGGCTTTTATGTCCATTATGCAAAAAATAAGATGCACTGAACTTTACCATCCATAGTTATATTAGGGGTGTGTCTTGGGAACAAATCAGGCTGCATTTCATTTGTACAGGTCATATTATATGTAAAACTATGTATGAGACACATAAAGAATCTTGGTATTACATATTGTACACTACTCTGCTGTATTGTACAGCTTGGTCCCCACAGCGAAGCACAGGTGATAATGTTAACCAAAAGGTTATTGTTGTACAGAAAGCTAAAACAGCCAGTTATGCTAGCTGCACCATGTAAAAGATGCTCGGAATCCCCAGAGAAGAAAAGTGGTATGGCACAGTGGATTATGGTACTTTGCTGCTTAATATTTGACTGGGTTGACTGTGTGGCTGTGATACTAATCTTATGATGTTATTTCTTGCAACATAGCAGTACAGTACAAAACAGCAGCAACGCCTTGATAATCTGGTAAATAACATTAGCTTCTGGGTCTGAATAATCATCAATTAGCAGATGAAGTGTAAATCACAAGTTTCATCACAATACCATATATATTTAATGTCTGCAGATATCACACAGTCTGCTATGGTACCATTTCAATTCAGGAGGCAAGGATCAATCTCAGACATATCTTAGACTGTTTTAACTAAATGGCTTTCATCAAATGACAAAAAGCAATTAACTGTTTCATCAAATGACAAAAAGCAATTAACTGTGTTTTCATTTTGGATTTATGATATGGACTCGGTTATTGACACTGATCATTTTGATTCTTGGCCTGTGTGCTTTCTACCATAGCCAAGGGATACCCAAAAACCTATAGGCACTTAGCTGCAATACTGCAAAAAAACAACGCTTGTACCACCGATTACTCTTTTTAAAACGACCAAAATACGCTTAGTACATGTGAACACGCTTTTAAAAGCATACAATACCGCACCAGGCAGTAATAATTGTCCTCCCTTTTTGTGGGAATAAAACGATTGATCCCCATAACCATGCCTTCAAAGGCGCACAGAACGCTGCGCAGTAAAAGCGCATTTAGCTTTTGTATGAAACGCTTTGCAACAAAAAAGTCGAGCATCGTTTTTAAAGCGTACGGCACCCCAGTGCGCGTACTGGAAAACACCTTTAGCTTCATTATGGTACGCTTTGAAGAAAATACCGGATTGTACAACACATCAGAAAAATCTGATGTTTAGAATGAGTACAGTACGTTTTACAGTGGAAAAAACCCAAATTGCAAATGACCACGTTTCTGAAAGTGTACCGTACCGCACAGGAGAAAGGTTCCTTTATACAGACTCAGCACATTACTAACCCCATCCCCCCCGGCCAAGCAAATGCTTATGCACAGAGAGACAACAAACACCGCAGCTTACCATCGTCTCCGCTGTGCGCGTAGAGCAGGAATCTGGAATAAAACAGATTACGACAGAATATTAGAATCAAGCAAAAAGCCCCAAACAAAGTAGCTTAGCATCAACTAGGCTAGCTTAGCTTGAGCTGTCAAGCCGTCTCGAAATTCGCTGATCTGGACAAGACAAGATCTCTATCTATACACCACCAACACTACTTTTTATGATTTTTTGGACAAGCCTAGAGTCTACTCAGTTCGGCAACGCCACAGTACAAACGTGATCAGGCGAAAAAAAGTTTGAAAAGATGGAGCTAAAATACGGAACCACGCTGGGAAGAACACAAAGAGCGTAGCTAACGCACATACACATACCCACCCAATCCTGCCGATCTGACACATTAAACATGACTGCGACTCAAAAGTCATTAGTATATATTAAGGATCAAAAAAGTAATTTAACAACATCTGCGTTCTCACCTTGTACATCTGACATGACACCAAGCATCGCTTTCGCTGGTAACGCTAACTCAACTTCTAACGTCTAACATTTGCTAACGTACAACAGCACCACAATCAGTGACGCTTCTTTTACAACTCGCTCGCCGTCATCCGTCGAAGCGTGCGATCAAACGAGGAAAAACGGACCGGTACCTCACAAAATCCACCGAGTAATAAAAACGTAAGAGAGCGCGCTCGGCCTTTATATCCAAAGTTAGTGTGGCTGCGACGTAAAAGCTGTTTGGGTCGCTTTCTGCTACGCGACCATTCGTCCAACGCGACACAGGTTCACTCTGTGCCGTTTACCGTAAGCAAAAACCGAAAAAGATCGCGTAAAGACTCCGAAACTCATTCTCTACTCGAAAACGATCGAATGTTCCTCATAGGCGAGATTTAATAACGCAGAGCGCCCTTGCGCGCCGTTACGCGTCTCTTAAAACAACTCCTTCAAAATAAAAGCTTGAGATCGTTGCCAACTGGAGGACAGGTCACGTAGCTACGGGTTCCACAATAAAGACAGACAATAATAAAAAATACATGTTCTACGCATGTAACATTTCTGCATTACAGAAGAAAATAATTTACATACAAGAGTAATTAAGTGTGTTCTTTAGAAAACACATTAGCTCGTGAGAAAATCTAGCAGGCGCAGGTAGGATTGTTTTCTTTTCTTCATTTCAAAGTAAAAGTCAGAAGCAGCGCGCGTGTTCATTGTTGTGACGAAATGCGTTAAAATACTATTCCGCACAAAAGCGTTCATAGTTAAGTATTAATAATCGGTATGGAAACAGTGCAAATGCATATTTGTTTTCTTTTAAGCCTGTTTTGTCTCAAGCTTGTTAAAGACAGAAATGAGAAATTATTTCTTATTTCTGCGGCTCTACAACATTCCAACAGTTACTCAAGACTGATATTTTTTATTTTGAAGTCACAATCTTATTTTTACCACTTTCCGTCAGTCTGTCTGTGTGAGATTTTTTTTTTAAAACAAACTCGTCCCGCCCGGTTTTTCCTCCGGAAGTGACGCAGCCAAAGTCCCGATGGCGGCTCACAGTCAGCTGCTGGATGAACACGGGCGCGTTTGATGGCTTCTGGAGCGACTTTCTGCTCCTTTTGGCCGTTTGTCCGTACTCTCAGGATTCACGTCGACTTTTACCAGCTCGCTCGGCCTCACTCGCCGTCGGTAGTTTTCGCTTTCAGGACGACTCGTCCGCTACGGCTTCTTGGCCAGAGCGAGAGCGAGAGCTAGCCAGCCAGCTAAGCGGCTAGCAGATAACAAGTCGTTAGCCTAGCATGCTAGCTTCCGAGACAGATTTCTTTAGCCTGACCTGCGCTACCAGCTAGCTCGAGAGAGTCACACAGAGAGAGCTGCGTGCGTGGCTAGCCTCTTGCCCGTTGACACGCCACCGCACATCGTTTTTAGAGTTCGTTTTAAATTAAGAACTTTGCGTTATACGGTGATTATTAGGTGATTATTAAGTTTGGACGCGGGTAGTGTTTGTTTTTGGGAGCTCTGGCTGTCAGCATGCTGAAGACGCGCCAGTGTTTACTGGGGATCCGCACCTTCCTCGGACTCACGTCCAGAATATGGGGGTTTATTCTGTACATCCTCAGGAAGCATCTGAGGACGGTGAGAAAAACATCAGAGCAGCCGATTTTTCACTGTCTACATTCAAGCTTGTCTGTGTGCCACGTATATAGTAGTAATATCGCTGCAAAAAGAAGGCATGTTAACACACTTCTTTCATTTGCTTCAACTTAAGTTGTGCACTTCAGTTGTGCGCTGATCTTAAGGCAAAGTTACAGTCCTGTTTTTAAGTCAGTTCACCGAACAGAACAATCTGAACAGGCCAGATGAACTGTACTTGTACGGTCATGTTTATGAGTGAAAGTGTTAATAGGACACAAAGGAACTTTATGTATTGAAATGAGCTAAATTGATATATCAATACAAAGTGCTGCTTTTCAGTAATATGCCACATCATCTCTTATAGTCTAGTCAGATATAGCCTTCATGTAGAAGGTACAAGTGAACTACAAATACAAGTGAAATATTTTACAGAAAGCATTACAGTGCTCAAACTAGACTTAAAATGAGTTGGAATGATCAGCATATCCAGTTTTATTCTGCTTAATGCTTGAAAGCAGCAACCGAAGTTGAACCAGATGGAGTTTTCTTTACAAGTACAAGAACATGTGGTGAAATGTAAACCTGTGACTGTGTACATTTTTTAATGAAATTAAGCAAGTAGCTAAAACGAAAGAGTTAAGAAAATGCAAAACCTAAGTGTAACTATATGTCTGTCCTTACTAATAAGTGTTCAAACCATAAACACTTTTTGTACTTCTGGAAACACTGCTGTGTGCATTGTACAATAGTGTTATGTGATGTACAGTGTCTGAAGGCAGGTGTGTGATATCCACAGAGTTGTAACTTTTAACTAAAAAGTTGTGGTGGCATGTCCTGATTTCAAAGTTGTATGGTCCGACCACAACAATGACCAGTAATGTGACAGGCTTGTTGCACGTGAGCTAAATAAGTTTTACTTTTGGTTGTTCAGCATCAATTACATCTTGCTTTTCCAGTGGCCAAGGAACTTGTTTGGATGGTCTGTAAGTCTAATTGCAGACTTTGGTCTAGTTGTCTGTTATTGGTGGTTTGTACAGTTTGTGTGCTTTATGTAGTAGCTGTTATTTTGCCTGTGGACGTTATAGTGCAGCTATGGTGCAAAATTCATCATTATGAGTGTGTTACGTAGGTTTTTGGTCTCACTCAGGAAACCAGCTGTAAACCTGGACAACTGCGTTTACAGTGTTGCATTTTCCCTCCTGTAAGTTAACTGTGCACTACATGTGCCTTGACTCTCCCAAATGCTGATGAAAGCGAATACTAGACTGTAAAGTTAGACCCGCATTGGAGTGGGGGCACCTGTTTTGGATTATAATTGTGTAAGGGTGGGCCTGTGTTGGGGTTAGGCTGTTTCGGGAAGTTAGAATTGTGCCTGGGTCAGACTCGGGCCTGGGTAAGGCTTCGGCTTGTGTTGTTTGATAGGACTGCGTTCAGGGTTAGAATAGTGTTAGGTTTAGGTTGCATTCTGCCATTGGACTGCGTTCTTTGTCAAAAGTAGGTTTTGCCCTGTGTTGAGATTAGACCTGTAGTCATAAGGTAGAATTGTCAGACTGAGGTCTTTTGCTTTTGTTGTGTTATAAGATATGTACAGGGTTAGAAATGTGTTAGAAAGGCTTAGACTTGTGTTGTGCTATAGCACAGCATTCAGGTTTTGAGTTGCATAAGGCTCTGGTTTATGTTTTATAGTACTGCCTTCAGAGATCGAAGGGTGTAAGTTTTAGGCGTGGGTTGAAGTCATTTTTCTAGAATTACAATTGCCACACATAGACCTATGTTGGTGTTTTGTGATGACTGCATACAGGGCTTGAAATGTGTAAGGTTTTGGCTTTTGTTGAGGTTAGGCTTGTATCCAGGAAATAAATTTGTGTTGGGCCTGTGTGTTAGGCTTGTGTTGTGTGACAAAGTTACACTACATTCAGGGTCAGAACTAAAAATTAGAACTTTGCTGAGGTTACAATTGTCTTGTGGTTCGCCTTGTTTTTCCTTCCAGCCAGTCGCTTGTTTGGTCAATCTGTTTGTGCTGACCTCATGACAGCATTGTTCCACCTCTCTGGCTTCACATGGCCCTCATGTTTTAAGACTTGCGACACAAAGCAAGAAGATTATCCACAGTTCAGCTGTAACACACTCGTAGATTTACCTCACAGCCTCAGTTTTGGCCTCTCTGTGTTTATTTGTGCTGTGCACTATGTATTTTGGTTGTGCGTGTACTGAACTGACAATATTCAAGTGCTCTCTGCGTATGTGCAGATAAGGATTCTTCTGACTAGCAGCCTCTAATAGATGTTCTTCATCTGTTTTTATTTTTATGTAACCGTCTGAAGTGGTGATGGGATTTCTGGCCATCTTGCCTGGAAGGAACTCTTTAAGTCTTATTACTCAACTTGTGTTTATTTTTTTTTTGTTCCAAATCCACCAAGGGGAGTGATGGGACAAACTTCCAGACTTGCGCCCTTCACTTTGACACTTGTCATTTTTGTTAAATGCAAAATAAGAATATGTGTGTGTTCCAGTGACCTTTAGAGTTGTGTGTGAATGTTTTCAGTGTAGAGAGATTGTCCGTGTGGGTTTGGTGCCGGGAATTGAAGTCTCCTTGAAGCGTCCTGCAGAACCCCCTCATGCTCTGACATCCTTCAACAGCTGTAAGGGAGAATCTATAAATAGTTCCATAGTGACTATCTAGGGTGTTGAGGGATCTGGAAGCATGGCGGATATACAGTGACCCTCAGATGGACTTTACACTTGACCTCGGTGATCGTGGTGGTGGTGGTGGGGGGCTATGGAATTGTGCCAGATTTTCAGGGATCCTCAGTTTAATCTGTACTGAGAGCCACGTAACTGAGCATGGCCATTACTGACCTGGGGCACAGTGCCAGTCGGAGATTACCGCACATCTCCTTAAGACTTTTAGGAGGTCTGCTTGCATTAACTTATGTTGTGTCTGGGGTTGGAAATACAAGCCAGATAGTCTGAATTATCTTTTGTGATTGGCTCGCTGTATGCTACCTTCCTAATGTTATTTCCATTTTGTAATGACGCTCTGTGAGTCAAATGTTATCACAATGCTGGAAATTAGAATTGACCAATATAATTATTTTGATATCCAAGTGTATTTAAATAAAGATTTGTATTTACACACTGGTGGTAATCTGAATGATCTTGATTTGTTTGTCTGGCTTCATTAGTAGATGAATAACACTTTGTCTCTCTCCACAGATAATTCAGTACCAAACAGTGCGTTATGACACACTACCTCTGTCTCCTGCATCTCGCAACAGACTGAGTAAGTCGGAGCTCCAGAAATGAACTTTACATTGACCCAAAACCCTGAGCCCAAGCTATGTGTTTGTGTTGTGTTTGTTTTGTGTATAGTAAGCTGTTAGGATGGATGTATTGCTGAACCGATGTTGCCTCTGTTTACTTTTAGACAAGAAGGGTTTAGTGATCTAAATTGGAGTTAATTATCTGAAAACTCATATACATGCTTTCCTGCCAGAGACTTTGTTTTTCTATTTTGAACAAATGAACAAAATGCAAGCCAAGGGCTAGAGATGCAGCCACTGAATCCAAAATTGTAGTTCCAAGTAGCAGTGCTTTTGTTCATTGACAGTCAAATTAGAATTTTGGGCGTTGAGCATTCCTGTAATGCTACTAAATCAGTATAAAGCATTGCAACTTGGAATCAGCTGCTGCATTTGTAGCTATTAATCAACTTCTAAAAATGAACAATCTTTCCAACTGGTACTGGCATTGATCTTTTTTGGGGTTTGGTACTGGTAAAAATCATGTATGTGTTGTAAAGAGGGGTTGTAGCCTAATCTTAGGATGTCTAGCCACCAACCAAGAGATTGTTGATTTGAGTCTGGCTTTTGTCCTTTCTCCAGCACTGCCACCTTTGAGTCCCTGAGCAAGACCTTTAACCCCAAGTTGCTTCAGGGAGACTGTCCCTGTAATTAGGACACACAACGAACTCTAGAAAATAGCATTTGCTTAAGGCCATTATTGCATGTTTACCCTCTTCTCATGGTCTGTACGTGTAGATGCAGTGAAGAGGAAAATCTTGGTACTGGACTTGGATGAAACCCTCATTCACTCCCACCACGACGGAGTGCTGAGGCCTACCGTCAGACCTGGGACACCGCCAGACTTCATCCTTAAGGTGCACATGTAAACACGACCCTTAAAACGTTTTCCACACTTTGTTGGTCTCCATGTACAGGTGGAGTTCTGTCTGGGTTTTTTAGTCATGCACAGATGTCTGCTTCATTCTGCTCTGAACTGTGTTTTTCAATAGCCACTGGCTGCTCACCACCACCGTATCCATAAATGGGCAGTGCTAACTGGCTCATCAGAGAATGACATGTAGACGTCGGTTTGGATAACATTACCATCATTATAACCGTTCCTTCCTTTTAGCAGCCTTACAGATACAGACACAGACTTCATGTTTGAAGACTTCCGTAGCAGTCTGGTAACTGTGCCACTCTCTCTGTTTCTCTTTAGGTGGTCATAGACAAACACCCAGTGAGATTTTTTGTTCATAAGAGGCCACACGTGGATTTCTTTTTAGAAGTGGTAAGAAAAGGCTTTAGTGGATATGCATTTGCAATATCTGAGAAGGAGAAATGCCAAAAACAGAACCTTGTTTGTTTTCACAAAAATTTCCCTCAGATCTGATTGGCCAAAAAATCTGATAAGATTTCAAGACATTTGTATTTTTTTCTGATTAGCTCTCACATATGCAAGACATACACTGGGTTAATCTAGAGATGGTGTGATAAACCCAGTTTGCTTTACATCCATTTAGAGAGGTACAGTATTACCACAGGTCAGCAGAGTCTGTGTGAACAGGGTCCGAGTTCCTCATGACTAGCGTTGACAATGGCACATAGAGTATGAGTTCCAATACTGACCATAGAAAAGTCCACACTATATTATCAACTGACTGAGGTTTGGCTTTTGTAATTTAAAAATACTTCAAGAAATACTCTACGATTAGATTACCCAGGAGTTAACAGTGGACGACGTGGACGATTCTGCATCGATACAGTGGCAGACCATAAACTTTTATGTCATAATGACATTGCTCGCTGATTCTCTGGCTGCGGCATAAAAATTCTAGTTAAAAAGAACATCCTGGCAGTAACTATGGCCGCCCGATCTGCAATCCATGCCCAGTCTATGTGCAATGTGAAGTAATGTAGGAAAATTGATGGGATGCATCGAGATATCGCATGAAATCAAATCATGATAATCGTAATTGAATTGAATCGTGAGAGCAGTGAAGGTTCAAACATGTAATAAGAGTAACCTGTTGGGGAGTTAATATGACGGTGTAAATAATATCTAACACTAGTGTGTTATGAATTACATTTTATTCTCTGAATTTACATTATTTAATAAAATGATTTATAATAGGGGTGTAACAATGATTTCTGTCATTCAGAAAAGATGCTTGGTATAAAACATATCTTCCTGATATTTTCCTACCAAATCCTTATCATAGTTTCCTTGTTTTTTCCCAATTTTAAGGAATAAGAATACTGTATAACCTTAGAAGGATACAAACATAAAAGAAGCACCAGGAACTAAACCATGTTTTAGAAGATAGACCCTAGAGACTGATTAAAGTTTATATGTATTTCTGTCTGTACCGGCTGGCTAACTTTATACTGACTTGGAAATTCACGAGGCAATGCTGCCGGAATGGAGACTACACTGAGACAGATATATATTTAATACATTTGTTTTGCTGTAGAACTATACGTGTGTTTTTTAACATTGCATTGTCCAGCAGTGCGTAACGCTAAAGTTAGAGCCGTTTACTGGGTCATGCCACCTCTTGTGTTCTCTGTAACAAGCATGCAAAGGACACACATGAACTGACTGAACTCCCCCAACAGGAAAATCAGACTTGAGTAGTTTTTATAATAGTAGTCAATGAGATTTGGAGGGAAGAGAGGAAAAAGCTGCAGGCTTATATGTCATAATAAACCAGTTTATGTGCTTAGAGGGAGCTCTTTCATGTGTGCATGTTTGATGTGTATGAGTTTAAAAAGTACTTGTTAACATCCACTGACTGTCAGCGGTGTCACCCTGTCTGATTCATAGGTAAGTCAGTGGTATGAGCTTGTCGTCTTCACAGCCAGCATGGAGATATATGGCTCGGCAGTAGCAGATAAGCTGGATAACAACAGAGGAATCCTCAAGCGCAGATACTATAGACAGGTACACAAGCCACACCTTTATACAGCACTGTCAGCCGTTTGTTTCATTTTTACTTTCTTAAAGGTAAACTCTTGAATTTAAAGGTAGGTCATGTGATGATCAGAAAACTGATAGTTTGGTTTAGTAAACTGATGAAAATGAATTGATTAAACCTTTTCAGTTTTGCTGGTGGAGTGTGTCTGCATCTCAGATAAAACATCTATATTATTGAAGCACGCATGCAGTGCGTAAAGACGAGATTTTGCTCATAAATATTTCGCTACATGCTCAGAATTTTGGCGCAACAATAACGCCAGCGTGTGTGTTCTTGTACATTGAGCATGTTGAGACAGGATATGTATCCAGCATTATTTCCCCCAATTTCTGTGTCCAATGAACATTTGAATGGATAATTGTGATCAGTGTAATTAAATGTGTAAGTTGTAAGAATATTAGCATCTCTATGAAAATTAATAGTTTTAATCAGGAAATTAATTTATCAGTTTTTAAATTTTAAATTAATTTAACAGTTAATCAATCGAAAATTAGTCTTTCACAGCATAACTAGATCCATTTTCCCCACATTGCTCATTCCACTGCATTGGCCACGCATGGATTTGTAGTGTAATTTACTGAGACTTTCTTTCATATGCAGCACTGTACACTGGATCTGGGCAGCTATATTAAGGACCTGTCAGTGGTGCACAACGACCTCTCCAGTATAGTGATCCTGGACAACTCGCCCGGAGCTTACCGCAGTCACCCAGGTACTGTGGTTTTTACAGTGTTGCACTTTCTGAGGAAGTTCACAGGCTCAGCGGTTCTGTCTTGACTTAGTAGAACAGGATAATAGTGAAAATCCAGATCTCACAAAATGACTGAGAATCCCACAGTATAACTGAACAGGATGTGATACAATTTCCTTATTACAGTCCAACCTCTCGTGTTTATGGACCTGACGGATGCCTGTGGTTAAAAAATGAAAGTCTGTGTTCATTGTATGGGCTGATTTTCTACACCACTTCTCACACATAAAAAAAGATCCTTCTTGTCTTTAGCTCATTCATCTCAAAAATGCAACTTGTCTTACTGAACATGTTTTCTTTCCAGACAATGCAATACCTATAAAGTCATGGTTTAGCGACCCGAGCGACACAGCCCTGCTCAACCTGCTACCCATGCTGGACGCACTGAGGTACGGTATTGACCGCTTTGCATTTTTCCGCTTCCGTCAGTTAAAAACCATACGGGGAAAACAAATGACACAGGAAATCCACAGTGGCTTCGCTGTGTCCACAAGTCATGCTTATGCTTTGTCTTATTTATCAGCTGATCAGTGTTTACCTGCGGTGTATAATAAGTGCATGAAACCTCAGTGGTTCTAATTTCTTCAGAAATGCACAGCAGCTATTTTTTTTTTGGAAGCACTGATCACTTTTGCCTGGAGGATTTATACAGAAAGAAGCAGAAATTCCATCAAAAATGTTAACAAACCACTTGCTGAATAAAATGATGCCTTGGGCTTTACACCAACGTTCACATTTGTGATTTATGGTTTTATTTAAGTACACAACAGTTTTTTCTGGTTTCTAGAAACACGTTCTCATAATAGCTCCAAGCGTGTGCTTGCGTTTTGCTGGCAGCCTGATTAGCTGGAGCCAATCCAGTTATATGCAAAATATTAAACACCGTTGAATCTGATAGCAATGGACCTCATGGACATGTGTTCTTAAGGTTGTTCTTAAGAAAGATATTTAATTGAATAATGGACATTTAAGGAAGAGTGGAAGAAAACCCACTAAGCTAATGTTTTGCATGAACACTTCTCTTCAGCAGCGTCCCTGAGCAAGACCCTTAACCCCAAGTTGCTCCATGAAATCTGTCCCTGAAATTAGGAAATGGAAGGCGCTCTGGATTATAGGGTCTGCTAAATGGCGTAAATGTTTGTGAATGATGCCTTCAATTATCTAGGTTATGATCACATGATTACTTATATTGTCTTTGGGAACAGACCTGATCACAGGCAACAAACTAGGCCTAAACCACTCTGATGTGGAATTTGAGGAAGCATGAAGTGCGCATTTCAGAAATGAGATGATATTGGACTCGTAACAGAAACCACAGAAACATGTGAAAGTGCGACTGTGGTCTTCGGGACAGACCCTGCGGGGTTTCCTATATCTAGGTTAAAAATAATTGGGTGAGTGGTGCATGTGGGCCATCACTTTTGCTTGTCCCTCTCTGTCTGTCTCTGTTGTGAATGAGTGAGTGATTTTGTCATTATGAAAACAACACAGCACACAGTGCACCAAAATGTGACTTCTGCATTTGACCCATCTGTGAAGGAGCAGTGGGCAACACCTGGGGAGCAGTGCTTGGGGACAGTACCTTGCTCCTGAGTACCTCAGTGGTACTTTTGCCAGTCCATGATTCGAACCAGTGACCTTCCAATCACAGGGGATTATCAACTGTTGTGCCCATCTCGCTTTGTTTCTCTCTGTCTGTGCCTCTTTCTCTCCCTGTTTCTTTGATGGGCTCTCCCTCTGTCTCTCTGCAGGTTCACCTCAGACGTTCGCTCCGTCCTAAGTCGAAACCTGCACCAGCATCGGCTCTGGTGATTGCGTGCGACGGGCCCAGTCCTCATCCTGGACCCGCCTTTGGTTTTAGGAGCCTCCACCTGCTAGCTGTTAGACTCTCCGCTGCTGGAACCACCTCACGGCCAGCTTTCAAGACCTCCAGCCTCACCGGCCTTCTCCTGAGGAACTTCATCAAAACTGGATGGAGAGTAAAAACGGAGGTAGAGAGGACAGAAGCACTGGCTTGTGGAGAAGCTTATAACACAGACTGAAATTGAGCAGAGGAGAGCCCGACTAGGGTTTGACTCTCACTCTTCCGTCTCTCTCTATTTTTTCTTCTTGGAAACTGCCTTACAGTGGTGGGCCGTTGGCCGCGAGGGATGGAGTGTGACTGCAGACACAGAAGAATCTCCCCAGTGGGCCCTTCTGATTTTTTTAGTTTTTTTCCCTTCCGTTAAAGAATGAATTGGCGAAGAACAACAATTGCACACAGCCATCCAGTCTTTCATCCCTTTTCTTTCTCCTCTCTTCAGTTGCTTAGCACTTATCCGTCCTCTTATCTCGTACTCTCTCTGGTGATTACTGCCATACAAATCGAGTACTGTTTGAGTATAGCAAAATTGTGACAAATTTTGTCACTGAGCAACTGTGCTTACAACTTGGAATCTGTTCTGTTTCTCCTGTTTGTTTGTTTTTATTTGCATTCTATTGGATGATAAAAAATCAAATACCTGGACTTTTTATCTAGTCTGTCAAAAGTTGTATTTACATGAGGGGCATTGCTGCATTTAGCCACACCCATGCTGCAGGAAACAGTGCCCTAGATCATTTATTACCAGTTAGGAGAGAGCATCACCCAGCCTCTTTTTATTCCTATCATCCTTCCCTCCCTCTTACCCCATGGCCATCTCAGGTATCCGCTCACATGACTGGGGTTCTCGGTAACAGGCGAGTTCAGCCGTACTTCAACGGTGGTACTGAAAACGTTACGAGCTTAAGCAGGCACATCGTGCAAAGACGATTACTGCGTTAGAATCTTTAGGTGGACTGTCCCTTTGAGGTATTCATTTAGTATGTGCAACTTTCACTGGCTTATGTGGGGACTGAAAATGGAACGAATCCAAGAGGTTCTATTGATCGTGATTTCTTTTAATTCAATTCTTTAAAACATTAAATTGCATCATGGAGAGAACTCTGGGACAGGGAAAGGGCTGAGCCTTTTGCTAGGCACGTGTCCGGCTTGCTGTCCTTCGTCTCCCTATTGGTCCATCGTCAGAGTTTTGGGGAAACGGGATCAATCCTACAGCCAATCATAACTGGAAATGTTTTGTTTTTTTCCTCAGCATTTCTCAGCTTGGAGACAAAAATAGACCTGCACTTACTTTTTTCCTTTTTGTACCATGGACATAATGGATTGAAATGGTAAAAAAAAAAAAAGTAACATTCTCCCCAGTTGTTCTCTTCAGCCACCCCTCTCCCTTTTCTCTTCTCTGTCTCCTTCTCTCATGTCCTACTTGACCTGCTCTGCCTATTTGAACATTACAAAGTGTCTGCACGCACTGTTGTCTGGGCCAGGTCCTCAGGTCTGTGCGTTATTTCCAATAAAACTCTTTGTCACCGTGGGTTTGCCGTTTCACGTGAGTCACTTGCTTATAACCATAGTTAAAGACTGCCTAGGTGGCAGACCTCACAGCAGAAATGGTTTGGTAAGAATATTTGTATGATGATGTCATTAAGCATACATCTTTATTTCTGCCTTTCTAAGAATACCGTTTTCCTGTTTTCTCTGAATGTGGCTGATAAGTGAGGTTAATGACTGCCAGCTGTACTCTGAGTCAGCCATTTGATGTCCGAATACTCCAATACAACAGCAGTTGGCCTGAGATATACTGCTGGTAATCCATAGAGCTAGCAGGCTCATTTTCTGAATATCATCCCTGCTGTATTGATTATTTTAAAATGGACTGCACACTGCCATTTCCACAGTCACATCACAGGACGTTCTATGTCAAGTAAGGCAAGTGTAATAGAAGGTCCTGGTTGATACAAATGGAAAACTAATTTTCCTTGGCTGATCTACAAGTGAAGTCTAATTGTTACAATATGAATTATTCAGTGTTAAAGGATCTTGGATACTGCTCAAGACTCCAACCCGCCCCACCAAAAAAGAAGGCTTTAGAGTTAAAAGTAGTGTTTCCAGAATTTGTTTTTATACTTTTGGATATGGAGCAGCTCTGTGATTAGCACTGTTACCTCACAGCTAAAAGGTCCTGGGTTCGATCACCAGGTCAACCGTGGGGTCCTTCTGTGTAGAGTTTGCATGCTCTCCCTGCATTCATATGGGTTTTCTCTGGGTGCTTTGGTTTACTCCCACAGTCTAAAAGCACGCAGTGCAGGTTGATTGGTTACTCTAAATTTTCCCGTAGGTGTGAAAGTGAGTGTATTTGAGTGTGTGTGTGTGTGTGCTCTGTGGGACCCGCCCATTGTTGGTCTCCAGCTTGTGCCCGAAGTCCCAGGATAGGCTCCAGTTCCTGTAACCCCGCTAAGGATTAAGCAGTTAAGATAATGAATGAATTTTGAATATCTCCCCATACACTGGCCCAACTCTAGATTGAGGTCAAAAGATATCTAGATATATTAGTCATAATGTATATATTAGAGACACAAACACACAGTGCTGGACAGAAAAAAATGAGGCAACAAGACTATCACAATTTCCATCTGTACTTTCTTGTTTGAACATGTGCAACAGCGTAACACAGTACTGTATACATCTAGTGAACATTCTAGTATGAACTGGCCAATAAGAGCAGACAGTGCCTAGTTTTAGGGTCATTAACCTCTATTTAATTAGAGTCCAATTAAGTTACACATTTGGACACATCAAGGCCACACTTAATGGCAGATAATTTAGGAGCACTGACCAAGGGGAAGCAATCAGACATGAATGGAACAGCACTGATGCAGCACAACGAAAGGCTGAGTTTTCTAAAGAGAAACGAGAAAAGCAGTCAAGAGAAAATGCAGACATTATTGTGAAACACTTATTTCACCTGGATTTGTTAAACAAGAAAAGTAAAATTGTATGTGAAACATATAACATTTTTTATTTTGGAGTGTATATTGCTCGACCACTTTTTCTTTTTTTTAGCATTTATTTGAAAAAGTAAAAGAGCGAAAATGTTTTGGTTAAAAGTTAAGTTAGGCTTAGCTGTAATATTCAGTCGTTGTGGGGGTCAATGGCACCTCACAATGAGAGAGAGCGAGTGTGTCTTGCTACGTAGTTACGTGTGTGTGTGTGTGTGTGTGTGAGAGATCCTTCCGCATTTCCATAACCTCACAGCTCCTGTAAAGCTCACAGCCAGCGACCAAACTGCGCACACAGACGCGTTCACAAGGCGACATAAGGCTTTTTTCCCCCCTGACCGACAACCATGAAGTTCATGTACAAAGAAGAGCACCCGTTTGAGAAGAGACGGTCGGAGGGAGAGAAAATCAGGAAGAAATACCCAGACCGAGTCCCTGTGAGTTAAATGACCTGCTGTTTTGGTCAGACTGGCTAGCTGTAACAAAACAATAACACGGCTATAGAGGGTTAGCCTAGCCGCTATGCAGTGACACAGCGAAATCAACGTCCAAATCTAAACATACATAGCCATAATGCTGAAGAGGCATTGAAATGTTTTCAGTTATAAGTGATTTATTAACTGTCATCGACATTCATGTTTTAAAAGATGAAAAATCCGGCTCGTCTAAGCTAGCGTGCTAGTCCTACAAGCTATTGAAGCTAACTAAATAATATCAGCTGAGGGCGAAGGAGGAGCAGGTCAGCCTCAGTTTGGCTTAAAATATTTGTTTAAATTTTCTGAAATGACCTAATTCCGAGTCTCCTAAGACGGTCCAGACTAAACAACCAGTTAACTGTTAAAAACAAGAAACTGTAATTAAAAATGTAATGAAAAATCAAAATCTAATACTAATTAACAGTCTCAAAAGCCAAGTCAAAAAATAGCAGTACAAATTAAACTCAGTCTAAATACGAATTTCTAATCTGCCACTTTGGATCGCAGTTGCTCAGCTCGATGGCTCACACCCCGTGCTCATTTTTTGTTCAGTCTCCTCTTGTTTTTTTTTTCTAGGTGATTGTTGAGAAAGCCCCCAAAGCCAGAATAGGAGATTTGGACAAGAAGAAGTACCTGGTTCCCTCCGACCTGACAGGTGGATAATTCTAGGACACAGGCCTGATGCCTCTTTTAAGCTCTTAATTGGTGATCTTCCCAAAAGTGCTGTATTAACATGTTTGCTTATGTGTGTGTAAAGTGGGACAGTTCTACTTCCTGATCCGAAAGCGAATCCATCTGAGGGCTGAAGATGCTCTTTTCTTCTTCGTAAACAATGTCATTCCTCCCACCTCTGCCACTATGGGCCTCCTCTACCAGGTACAGTGTTCGTCAAGGTCCTATAATTAAAGGGCACATGCAAACAAAAGATGCCTATGAAGGTGGCGGAATGATAATAGAAGTAAAAGTGTAATGCAGTAGCCCAGTGGTGTGTAATACTTGAGTATTTCATTGCTGTGCTTAAACAGTGATACACTATATGCGATTTTCACAAGGACTTAGTGTACATACATCTTGAGTTATCATTTTAAAGCAAATTTAAGCAAGCCAATAGTTATATGTGACTGTTTACTCTGTTTTCTGTTTACCATAGTTATTACTTGTTACATTTTTGTCTGCGTCCTTGTTATACTTTCTTTATGTATTTAGTCTCTATTTCCATCTCACTGTCTGTACTTATGGCATCTGGTTGTGTTTTAGTCATTATCATGTCTCCCTGCTGATAAGTGTATTTATTTAGCACCGAAACACTCTCTGCATTGTGTGGGGGATATGATGTAACCCAGCTCTGTTTCTCTATTACAGGAACACCATGAAGAGGACTTCTTCCTTTACATTGCGTACAGTGATGAAAGTGTCTATGGTGTGACAGAAGTGTAGCCATTTTACACTTGTCAACCTGAAAGCCACTACACACCATGTTCAATATACCAATAAGTACAGTAGCTCACTAGAAATGTCTACATCGAATGAGCTTTCATATCCTCTAATCATTTCCTCAGTGAAGTTATTGGTATTTTTGAAACTTTTCCACTACACTTGTCTTGTCTTAGTTTTAAAGCTCGTTCTGTTGCTTTTAGTCTAAACTTTTTTAAAAAAGTTTTGTTTCCCATGCTGTTTCTCTCATCTCTTTTTATTTCCTGTATGAAAGAAGGACTGTCTAAGCGATTATTGTCGCTTGTAAACCTGGACGCTTCCATTGCAATGTAACTTACAGTGATGCTTGTATGATTCATTACATGCATGTAACATTTGCCAATCATTTAGATTTTTAAGCTTGTTTTTCAAGAATGTGTCGGTCTATAGATTGAGATTGATTTCCATACAGCCATGTGTTCTTGAAGAAAAATGCGCTATTGTATTGCATTTTATGAAGGAACGTTCAGTTCCCTTCTGTTTTAGCAGCTTGCACATTTGATATGAGAGTCACCCTCATGCAACTGTGTTTTTAAAAGCTTAATCTTAAAATAATATGAACTAAATGGGAAAATGGACTGGGGGTTTTATTTGTGTTCACTGATTTTGCCTTCACTTGATGCATGGAAAAGAAACAGAGGCTAGCAATTATATAACACCTATAAATATATGATTTAAACCCTTTTGACTTCCTTTGACTTCAGGCTCTGGCCTGCTTTGGAAGAAGTTGGTTAGAATTGTTCAACACGTCACAGTTTTTAGGTCATTATGCACATGTTTTGATATGAGGCCCAAAAATGAGCTTAGTTACATCATTTGATTACTGTAAATGAGCAAGGGATCTTGTAGTCAGTGTTGCTGTTCCCAACAAACCACATCAAAGCTTTCATTGCTTTAAAGTTTAAAAATAGCAAGCTTGACAAACCCTGACATTACAAAACTGTAATTGCCGACTGTTACAACCATTCTGCAATAATTCAGGAAATATCCTAATACAGTGCATAAAGTAGTACCCTCGACATTTCCAAAATGAGCTGGAGGTCTGTGCTTAAATCTGTATTGTCCAGGAGCCGGAGTACAGACAACCTGAAACCCGCTTAAGTAAAAGTAATGTTTACTTACAAAAAATGCTCCAATAAAAGTATTCACCTGTTATAATACTACTCAAGTAAAAGTAACTGATTTGAAATGTTCTTGTATATTACAAGTATTTTCTGGTGCTGGTGTTAGGTTTATACAAGACATACTTGACTAAAAAAGTGCTTTAATTTGCTTGTTTTAAATATGAGGCCAACTGTCAAAATTTCTAGAATTTCTTGATTTCTCAAAAAAAAAGAAAAAAGGTTGGGACCAGGCTGTGTCACAAATTGCCATCACTTGGCATACTGAGTGACAAGAGGTAGTTTGGACTCAGGGTAAATTTCCCACCATTTGTTGCTAATAAATCCTGCAGATGGCGATATCACACCTACAGTATCAGTATCCAAAAGCAAAAATGTTCAGGCAGAGAATGAAAGTTGCTATTAATATTGATAATGGTCCAAGTACAGGAGTACTTGGACCAAGTGCTCAACATATTCTATAATACTAGTGCGGTAATGAAGTGCAGTTACTGTAAAACACCAACCGGAAGCAGCCTCCTGTTAAGAGATTACACCTTTTGCCTAAAGCCCAATAAATAATTGAATAAATGTATGAATTTATTTGTTTCATGTATAGTTATGTACATCTAGTAAAATATAAACCTGGTACACACTTATGACTGTGTAAGGAATCACTAAAAATGGACTGAATGTGCAATTGCGTATATTCATTGAACTGCGTATATACATATAATAAAATAATTAATATAACCTTAAAAAACGTACAGTTGCTGTTGCATTGTGATGGTTATTGTCCTAAGGCTGGTGTATGACAGCCAGGTAGAGTTCGTATGATAGTTAAAAATTAAATAGGAGTGATGTTTACAGAAATATTAAATCTGTTCCATATGTTTTGTGATGTTAATTTTGAGTTTAAATATGTTTTGACAGGATTACCCGTTAAGTTTATTAGTATTTAGTGCGAGTACCATGACATGACGGTTTGGAACGCACTCTTCTCTCTGACGTCGTGTTCCGGGAAGTACGTCACCTTGAAAAATCTTATCCGTTTTAGCCATAAAATTACGCGTTAGACGTCCACGCTAATCTTCAACCCAGCTCGGCAGAGATTTTACTACATAAGCGGACAAAAGTACGTTTTACGGAACATTCCACGCTTTTATTGTAACATTAAAAGCAAAGAAGCCGTGCTAGCATGCTAGTTGCGCTTCTCAGCTCTTTCTAGCAATGCTAAAGCTAATGTCATGTGAATTATTCTGTTTAATTATACGTAAATGTCCACGCCTGGTTAATATGCAGGCTATTAGTTGAGCTTCTAACTAGCTAGTTAGCATAATGTCAGTGACATGTTGCTGCCGTTTTGCGACTGTCTTTTCTTTAAGAAGTAGTCATTTGACTTATTTCTAGTTGGCATGGTAAGTAGTTTACGTCATAAAGGGTAGCAAAGAGATCCCGAATGTGTTTATCTGAAAGCTTTTAATCCAGACTTTTTTATCCACAGGTTAGATGTTATAACGTACGAGTTTAGCGCAAAATCTTAGCCGCGCACTAAAGGTTCACTAACGGGGCTAAACGTGAATGGAGGCAAATGTTGTGCAGTGAAATGTTAAAATTGATGGGAGCTAGGGGCCTAATGGTAGGTCTTAATTGTGGGTTTAAATCTGGTTCTTTCCAGCTATAGGAACTACCAGCATTCGACCAGTGAGGCCCTAAACTCCACGCTGCTCCCTGGAGACAATCCCTATAAAAGGACACAAGTGTATTTGTTAAATTGACCGTGTCATTGAATCATGTTTATTTCCCAAGTCAGTTAAAATTTCAAATTTCAGTGTTAATTTTGTGTGTAACATCAGTCTACTTTGATACATCAGTTCAATGAATAACAAGCCCATAGCCTCGATCCAAAATGGAAACATTTATCAGACATCATACATATTGTCGTAACATCACTTTATATTGAACAGGAGGTCTAAACTTGTCTAATGATATTTTGGTTGCTTTTTGTGATTTGATACGAATGGAGGTGATTGTGTTAAATCAGCCTATGATTGATCTCTGTCTCCTGAATTTAATCAAAATTGTATTGCAGCAGAATTTGTGATATCAGCAGAGATTGTGTCATTGTTCATTAAATCACTGTATTATTGTATTGTGATAAATCGTTCGATTTACACCCCTACATTTATCAGACTCTGTTATCTGGAACGAGTTGCATTTCCAAGTTACAGGTATAGTCTCCCTGGAGCCAAATGGGGTTATGGGTCATATCTAACATTTGCCTTTCTCTCTGTCTTTGGCCCCAGCTGGCCCCTCCCGTGCCCACCATCATGCCTGCGCTGCTGGAGAGACCCAAGCTGTCCAACGCCATGGCGCGAGCCTTACACAAGCACATTATGCGGGAGAGAGAGAGGAAAAGGCAGGGTAAGAGCTGTGTCACCTCAAAATGCCCTCATCCCAACCGCAGATAAAAATCCCTTCAGGAACAGATGGCGGGTTTGTTGATGTGGCCTTCCAGTAAATTTTCCTATGATATTGCACACAACTTAACCGCTGCGGCATACAGCAAGAGAGTACAAACCGTTGGGCTTGATTATGATGCCAAACAGGACATTACTGCCAGTAACATTGCTGTCCGGTGTGTGTTTGTATATGTAGAGGAGGAGGAGGTGGATAAAATGATGGAGCAGAAGCTGAAGGAAGAGGAGGAAAGGAAAAGGAAAAAAGAAATGGAGGAGAGGATGTCTTTGGAGGAGACAAAAGAACAGGTGAAGTTTATGGTGTTTCTCTCTCTCTGTGTCTCTCTCCCCCTCCACTCCTATATCGATACTAGTCTCTCTTGCTCTTTCTCTCTTTTTCTTTCCCTGTCTCTTACTCTCTCATTCTCATTTGCTCTCTTTTCCTCTATCTTGTATGCATGTGTCAATTGTAGATTTGGTAGTGGCCGTACATAAGGCCAAAGCTGAGATAAGAGCTTTTTCATATCATCAGATAAGACGACTTGCTTCAGCATTTGCAACATATATAAAATCACAAAACATTTATGAATATAATCTCTAAAGGAGGATGTAAATGGGCTGTTACATACTGAAGTTATCTTTAACAACAGGAAGTTGTGCAAATGTTGAATCAGCAGCCAGAGTGGAAGAAATAAGTAGGCTTAGATGTAGACTTGAATGTAATTACAGTTGGCCGGTGGTGGTGCAGTGCTCAGAGTGACAAAAAATTGCTGAAGGTTGCTCCCTGTACAGTAGTTAGGAAATATAAGTTAATTACGTCTGATTAATTCCATGAATGTAAATGTTACTTACTTTATATAATAAGCCAGGTCAATGTAGAGAAACAGACAAGCCATAATATACAGTAACTGAGAAGATGTTAATATGCTGATATGGGTTTTTTTATATGGGGGGGGGAATAACTGAGAGGTGTACAGTTCAGGTGTGCTTAAAAGTTTGGGTTGTCTGCAGTGTGTGCTTACAATGTATTATTATCTCTTTCTCTTTGTCTTCTCTCAGATTATGAAGATGGGGGAGAAGCTGCAGGTTCTGCAGGAGGAGAAGCATCAGCTCTTTCTACAGCTGAAGAAAGTGCTACATGAAGAGGAGAAGCGCAGGAGGAAAGAACAGAGGTGCAGACACACATAGGCCTACACTGGGGCCTTACCATTTGCTGAACTTGCAGAATCCTTAGTACTGCATCAGTTCTTTTTCATGCATAGATCTACACAGTCAGTCGAAAAAGGGACCTCTATTTTTGCCCACAATTTTGGCAGTTGTTGAGTGATTTTCAAAATTTGTTCACTGTTGCGTTCACAATGCAATTCAAGCAAATTAAACAATTATCAGTCTTTGCAATTACACTTAACAAAGAAGGTTTAATTTTACATTTTATTATTTTACTACATTGTGTGATAACCATCTCACTAAACTAATTACCATAGTGGATGTAGTAGTTTTGTGGAACTGCTTACTCGGCATTGTCATGCGCATTAGATAGCTGGTTTCATTTTAAGTCAGGCAAATGGTGAAGCCAACCCTGGAAACCACTGCGCTTACAACACGGATGTGCGATAAGATGCCACGCCATGTCTGGATGAACAAGTTAACGTTTGTTTACAGTAATCGGCCCACCACCATTCTGCTAATTGTGCTATCCCTACACAAACAGCCCTCCTCATACACCTTTGTATTCTTGGCTTTTTTAAAGAATAGGGCAGATGTAATCAGGGCAAACAGTTTGCATTCATGTGTTCCTTATCTTTGCCTACCTACATAAGTCATTTTCCTGGCCTGACTACTATTATTTAACCCCTAACCCTTTTCTGTGACCCTTTCCTTTTGGTGCTTTGGGTAAGTAACATCTTTATCCTTTGATAAGACTCCTTTTCTGTGTCAGGATCAGCCGAATGACGGCGCATTGCCTAATGCAATTATAATTTCCTGTCATTGTGCCGAACAGGAAAATGCGGGTGGAGAAAGTCAAAGCGTGGCACTTTAGCTGTGTTAAATGTGTTTCCATGACGTGTGTTTCCATGGCTTTCGCACAGTGACATGACGACGCTGACCTCAGCTGCGTATCAGCCCAGCATGCCAATCCACTCGGGTCATCAGCTGCTGAGCATGCAGGGTGAGTCCAGCGCTCGGTCACGCATTACATTGCTGCTGCAAAATGTCGTAACTGCACAGGATTTTACTTTGCAGAGTAAATGCACTTTTTTGCCGTTCACACATCTCAAGACTCAAGATTCCTTATTTGTAACATATGTATGTGTATATATATATTACTACCAATGAGTTAGACTTCCTGGGGCTTTTTAATGTAAGGAATGGTGTTCTTAAGCAATAGTTGTTAAGGAACAGTATTCATATGTATGCTTGCTCACATGGCTGTACATCACTGTATCTATTAATCTTCCTAGCTAAAGAGATGAGGAGTGAATCAAAACATTTGCACATTACTGTAAATGCAGTAAATATATATTTAATATATAATAATGTATATGTCTGAAACTGTATTTATTTCTATAATAAAAGTCCCAAAAAGTTACTTATAAATACACAGGCTTTTCGTAAAATGCAAACCTCAAAATTATTAGATTTATCTTATTTAGATTTATCTCTCTCTCTCTCCTGTCTCTCCCCATGCTTCTGCCTTCTTCTCTGTTACAGCGAGTCCCGTGAGTCATGGCCGACCGGTGGCTCTTTTAGGAGAGCGCAGTAAGCAGCTTTTCCAGTCCTCTCCAGTCATTTCTGTGAGTAGCAACTAAGACTTGCACATTTCCCTCTTTTAATTTAGTGGCTTACTAAATTTAGCCACACTACTAACTTGATGATCAGTTCATAATTTGCTGTGCTTTTGAGGCAGCAACTTAATTTTAACATATTTTATACCTTATAGAAAGAGCAACATTTCAGTAGTGAAATATCTTTTGTGGACCAACAGAACCAATTTTTTTGTGCATTGAAACAAAATTTGGGCACCCCAAAGGGACTGTGGAATGATGTACAGTACAATGACACCAATAGCAGACAAATGTTTTATAGCTCTTTGTAGGTGGTCTGTGACCATTCTAACCAGCCTTCGGCTCTGCCTTTCAGATGTTGTTCATAGTCTACCACATCTTTTGTTCACAAGGACTGTTCCTGTGGCATTTATTTCTGCGTTTCTGACTGTGGAGACAGTCCAAACCTTTGTGATAATTTCTTGTGCCCTTCTCCTAATTCATAACCAAGATTTATCTTGGAGAATTCTTTAGAGGTTCCCATGCTGTCACTCTCTAAGAGAGAACCAAGGACAAGCACAACTTGCAGTTACCTTTGTTAAATAATCTTTTTCAAGACTGCAGCTGTCTTTGTATTTTAAGGTTTAATGAGCTAAATAAAGCAATTTTGTTCTACAGCCGGTCAGCATTAAGTGACTACAGGTCTTTCATACAAGTCAGTAATGCTTCACTGAGAATTTTGATCTGATAAATATCCCCTCGTCTACTTTTCTTATGTTAAAAAATGGCATATTGCTGTGATCTTCTATTGTGAAGCAATTATCATGCAACCTCACAGGGCTACTTTTTCTCAGTAACTACATATAGTGTAACTACTATATTAAAATAGTAGCTTGTTCAGTCTAAAAATAGCCTCTTCAAAACTAGGAATCACTAACAGTTTGAGTGGTTTACCAGTGGTTCCTGGTAAAAAATGCCAAATATGATCTGGCAGTTCTTTGTAATAATGCCTGTTAATCTCTTGGTGTGCAGAGGAAGGCAACCACCCAAGCATTGTTTGCTTATTCAGCCAACCAGAAAGCCTGGAAATACTAAACGAGATGTGGTTGGTCAGATGATGGGGGTGTGTGTCTGTGTGACTCAGCATTTCCATGTGGGACTGGAATCTATATTAAGTTCCGAAGGATCATAAGAAGGCTGTTTCCTGACGGACAGAGACTGAGTCTTTATTCAGACTGTGTGCGCATTAACCCTCTGTGTGTTCTTTCAGAGTCGGCATTATCAGACTCAGGCGGGCTTCAGCACTGCCGGGGCGGATCACGGCCAGTTCTCCGGGGCACAGCCGGGTCACGGTCCCTACGGGGTCACGCAGGCCCAGCATGCTTCAGCCTTCCCCGCCGGCCAGCCTGTCCCGGTCACATACGCCAGCGGCACACAGATCAGAGGTCTCTCACAACACACACACTCACAGCCAATAGAGATGTGGTGTATTAAAGTGGTGTATTACAGACCCATTAGTTATGATGTTATGACCACAGAGAGGTGATGCAACTAACATTAATTACCTTGTTGCATTTAAGTTTTGTGATGACAGGATATTCAGGATGCACTGATACGACTTTTTCATCTGTCCAATGTTTAAGTAATAAGCTGTATATTTGTCTGCAAGGAAGAGGAGACTGAGGAGACTCAGTATAATGGATTTGTTTAAACACAGTTGTGTAGTTTTGCGATGGTCCTTAAACAATCAGCAGTGCTAACACAATCAGGAACACAGAGATCGTAGACCACACATAAAGTGCTTCGCTTAGTCAAGAAGAGAAGAGAGACATTCGCATACCAGCTTAGCCACAGTATGCGGTAACGCCTTACAGAGTGCACAGTGGTGTGTGTGTGTGCATATACACAGTCCTAGAGAAGGTTATAATTTATTTGAACAGACTGGTTACATGGATCGGCCCAGTGTTACCAATGCCCGATCCAGCTATTTGGGGCATTATAGAACCAGTATCCGATATACCTATTGGATCGGTGCTCCCCTATGTGATATCATATTAATGATTTGATGGCGGCTGATATCACAAAGTCTGCTCCAATACTTTTTCCGATACTGTTCTGTTCAGAAGGCAGCGATCAGTAAGCGACAATGTCATATTGATTTAACACAATCACTTCGTTTCATATCAAAGCACAAAAAGCCACTAAATTATCATTATCTACATTGGCAATTCTGTTCCTGACCTTGATGACACATTTCAGTGAATAACAATCTTTAAATTAACATACACCTTCTGATCAGTATGAAGTAATGTTACAATATGTATGAAGTCTAAACTGTGTTTCTGTCTTGGATCGAATCATTAAGTTGATGTAGTCAGTGGGATATATGGCAGCAGGGGCTATATGGATATATGGGCTGTGTAGCCTCCGACCTACTCTGTTAGGCCGTAACGTTATGGCTGATCGGTGTATAACAGTATAATGACACATGGTTTTAACAAGTGACAACTAAAATGAATACATTGATCTTGGTATTATGATAATTTCAGCTAGCTAAAGCTAAATAAGATTGAGGTGAGATGACCCTAATGGTACTCATACATCCAGGAAGTTTTTTTTTTCAAATAGATTACAAAATGAAGAGTGGTAACAGGGGACATTCCCCATGTGTATGATTCCTAAATTCAAGAGCACAAAGATGCTTTAGTAGTAACACATGGGGGGAAAAAAAAGGTACAGGCCCCATAGTGTTCGGGATGCTGGTTTTGTGCAGGGATTAAGATTTCAACGAGTAGTACTACTTAAGGCTGTGCAATTAATCAAATTTTTATTTCAATTTCAATTTTGGCTCCAAACAATCACAAAAATAATGTAATCGACAAAAAACGATTAGAATTATTTTGCCACATTACGCTCTGCAGGTATACTCATGTTTTGTCTTGCATTCCGAATGACACACGCACACACACTAACGCACCTTCCGAAGACTAAATGCATGTCTGTGTTCCGGTGGCGGTGTATAGTCTGAGCGGGTAAAGATGACAGAAGGAGGAGCAAGAAAAGTAAAGTGTAAAGTAATCGTGTTAAATAATCGTGATTTCAAGATCGACCAAATTAATCATGATTGTTTTTTTTCCATAATCGAGCAGCCCTAGTACTACTCTTAACTGTACTGCTTATCGGTCCGGTACTTTGACGGTATTCTTATTGGTACTTGGTATTGGTAAACCGTCAACACAGTAAGATGAAATAAATACAAATATAATGTATTAAAATCTAGTGTAACGTTTCAATTTTGGTGCATACTCTCGCCGATCAGGTCGGGTCCACCGGATGTCAGTATATAAACCATATATAGCCATAAACAAAACAGAACCTTTTGTGTGTGCACGCAGATCGGGCAGCGACACCAGCGTCTGTGTGTGTGTTTCCCTGTGCATCGCGAGAGAACGCTCTAGATTAGCGTCTTAATCAGTACCAGAGCTGGTCAGATAAACTTGAGAAGTTTACTTTTACGTACTGTAGAAACAAAATCTGATTTATTAATTTCTACAGTACCAAAAGCAATACCATTAATGCCAGGGCTTAACGACAGCATTTGCAGTTCTTATTCTTTGTAGGGGAATCTTGCGCCTTTCTTCTTGCATGTCTTTGTTTGTTTATTGTTGTAAAACGTGATTTGTCACGGTTGATGCAGGGCTTGAATACAGTCTGAAAGTTTCTCGTGCTGGGCACATAGCTTGATATTGTTGAGATGAGGAATGTAAACTCCATTTGCCTGTTGTTGAAAAACCCACGTCTCTCAATGTTGATCTTTTTTACCAGTAAGAGAAAATTACCAGTGTTTGCCCATTTTCCAGCTAGGATTACTGATAAAAGCGCAAACAATGCCGCCTTTTACATTTGTGGGTGTGTTGTTTTGAAGCAGCAGTTTTGTGGTCACGTCTGACTCAGCGCAGACTGCAGCTCAGCCCCAGCAGCTGCTTTTCTGCGTTATAGTAATCTGTTGTCAGAGAGGTGGTGTGTGAAGCTGAATGTGTCTCCTCCCTCCCACTGCAGGTGCTTCGGCATACCAGGTTATGCAGTACCTGCCTCAACAGAGCTACCCAGTGCCCAGTCACTTCACCTCCCAGCCAGGTGTGTGTGTGAACTTCGAACACAACGGGCCTCTTTCATTAACCGCTCTTCAGATGAAACTAGAGATAGACAATTCATTGAAACAGACTTAAATCAATGTTTTTCCAAATTTTGTTAATACTTAAAAAAAGATATTCTGTTAATACTTTCTCTATTGTATATTTACATACTGTCCCCATAAAACATATTACTGTGTTGTCGCATGACTTTGCCCTGTCCTGTTTGTGCAAAGCTGGATTTTCTTCAATTCTGTAGTTGTATAATATTTTATTATTGAAATGTCTTCTCTTTCTTAAGAACAAATTTAAGAAATAACTTTAAAAAATAGTCGTGAATGAGACACATTGTTCTTAACTGTCTCCAATCCCCACCCTGCTCTTGATCTGTATGTTTCTGGCAGGTTTTATTCCCAGTGCTGGTATTCCTCTACAAAAGCAGCTGGAACATGCCAACCAGCAGTCTGGCTTCACCGACTCTGTAAGTGAGCTGTTCAGAGGTTTACTGCTTCAGAAGTAATTCTGATAGAAATTAACCTGTTAAATACACATTACTCCTAAAACTCTTCTCAGATGTGGTTGTTTTTGTTGGCCCGGTGGTTGGATAATTGCTTATAGGGCTGTAATTAAAGATTTTTTGATAGTCTACTAATCTGTTTGTTTGTTTGTTTTTTTAATTTAATTAATTCGTCAACGGTCATTTCACATGACCCTTGTGGGTTTGGCTCCTCTTCCAGTGCCTAACCGCAAGTTTCTATAGCAAATTAAAATAATCACCCATGAAATATGTGTGTTTGAAATGTAAGCATGATGTCTTCCTCAAGTGATAATAATAAAAATGTAAAAATTACTTAAAAATACAAACAATTATCACAAGTTGAAGGCTATGCATTATAGTTTATTCCGGATGGTGTATAGCCTAATGCCATTTCACTGATTAAATATCGTGAATTGAACAACAGGGTTCCAACTGCAATTCTGTGTTGGCAAATTTTTTAAATCATTGTTGATTATGACCTATGTAATTTCAGCCCCTTTTGAATTAGTCATGTCAGGAACACTTTATTTTTTACAGCCAGCATATTCACATCTAAGGAATGATTGCAGCACCTCCCCACTTCTGCACAAATTCATAAACAATCCTCAGGTTAAACTGGTTCCATGCCAGTCAACATGGTTTAAAATGTCCCCAGGATTTTAGGGAACTGGGTGACCAATGTATTGTACACAGTTTCACTTAAGCGGAACCAGTGTTTTTTCATGAACACATGCTTGCAGCTGAGATATACAGGAAGTGTGAGAAATAAAACCATAACCCTAAACATTTTGTGTGTGTTTGTGTCTTTAGAGCACTTTGAGGCCCATGCATCCCCAGACTCTTCATGCCACTGCTGCAGGTTTGCTGCCAACCCCCTCCATCTCCGTCCAGATCCCTGCTGCTGCCAAGGTGAGACTGTGGCACTGTTTAACTGGCCTTATTCTTGGTGTACACTCTGAAATATTACGTAAAAGGTTCCCTTTCACATAAAAGAATCTTATTTTTACTGACTACTTTTCGCAATTACCCTAGATGACCATAGAACTGATTTTTGAAAGCAAAGAATTTGTGTAAAGGAAGTGGCAGCTTATTAGTGGTATAACAAGAGGTTGTAAGTCTAGGTCTGACAAACTCCATGTTGCTCCAGTGAGATAAACTCTGAAATTAGGAAAATAAAGTTGTTTTGTAGGAGATCAGTTTTTCCTGTAAATATACACTTTATTATTGTAAATTAACAACATTTACGAACTGACAGGTATTTCCAATTATATCTAATAGTATAATGAGACATACTTCAATAGTAACATATACTTTATTTTGGTTTACATTTAAGCTTTTGGAAATAGAAATATTCTGTAACATAATACAGAGTGGGTGCACTTAAAGTACTGTTTTTTTTACAGTGAAAATACCATTAATGTAAATGTACCAATAATGTAAATCAATCTCAAAAGAAGGTAAACAAGACTCTTGTGGCGGGGGGAATAGTCCTTGATAAAGGCGTGCTGTAGCATGCCATAGAGCACAGTTCAGCTTTGTCTAAATTTCATATGCATTATCTGCCTCTGACTAATGTCCACAAATGGTTGGTCTGCTTCTGTAAACACAAACTGTCTGGCTGCTCATTGGTCACCGGAAACTGAAACACAAAATCAGACCACAGGAACGCTCACGCCCATAACGAACACTTTTTTTCAGGTGTCGGTAAGTCATTTTATGCTTGCACAGATTGCCAAAGGTGGGCGACCTCAAAAGGAACCATGTTATGAGCCGTAATTCTTATCCAACTTGAAAAACCAGTCAGGAACGTGCAAAATGTGTGTCTTTCTCACCATCTCTAGCTGATCCTTGACATTATTTGCTGTTTCAAAGGAATAAAGAGATGCAGCGTTAAGGAATGATAAGAAAAAACATCTTAGTTTCTAATTTGCCACAGCCCATAACATTCATAATTAATTTAATTAATAGACAAGCACATAAAGAACAGTTATTAAGTAACGTTTGCTGTACAGGCTGCCTGTGTTTTTGGGGAAAGGTTGATCCATCTGAACACTTGCCATTCAGTATTTCTTCTTCTCAATTTTGCCTTTCAGTCACTCAAGTCTGCTTTATAACATTTCATATTGCGTAAATATATTAACATGTTAACTTTCAAAATTAATCATAAAGTGAGTGATTATTTGTCATTGTCATTGAAAACAACTCAGCACAGCAAACAGTGCACCACAACCAAATGTGACCTCTGCATTTGACCATTGGTGAAGGAGCAGTGGGCAGCTTTTCTGGCAGAGCTTGGAGACGGTACCTTGCTCATGAGTATCTCAGTGGTACTTGAACCTGCGCCCCACAGATCAGGGGGCCAACGCCCTAACGGTTACGCTACCAACTGCCTCAAGGATGTGTTAACAAGTGAACATTTCCAGCCCTACTTTAACATTTTATTTTTTTAAACTGCCTGACTGCACAAAAATTGCTTTTAAACGTAGGCAGATCCCTGAGAGGAAAAAGCTGCAACATACACAGTTGGTCAAATCGGGGATGCAGCTGCAACTGCCCCCACTGAGCTACATAATGTCAAGCACGGGTCTTTACTAAGATAGTTCTCTTTTGCCTTTTGGACAGAGCGGATTGCCGTACGTCCACCCTCCCAGGCCGGGTTCTCCTGGAGCTTTTACTCACGGAGCAGCTCCACAGCCAGCACATGGAGTAAGTCAAAGTTGGGGCCTGAATAAGAATCAGAATTGAGTTTATTTCTTTGGTGGTTGGTGCTAAAACACGTAAGACAGAGGATTAATACTGTAGGTTTGCTTCACCCAAAGAGAATCTCATAGCTCACAGTGAATGCTGTTGGGGTGAAGTGGTGCTTCACAATCCTGATAGAGGATGCGTCACACGCCAAAAGAGGTCTAAGTTGTTTGCTGTCTCATTCTCTGTCTCTCTCATTCTCTAGGCCACATTTCAGAGCTCGGCACAGCCCCCCCCACGGCACGCCTACCTCTCTCACAGCCAATCGGGACAGAGGTTTTATCATCACGGCAAATAGCCGAGCCAATCAGGTGCATTTAAGGGGCGGATGCCAGGGTTTTGTCTGTTTTATGTCAGTTGATTCTCTGAAATTTGAGCACAAAGCTTAGACAGTTATTAACTGTTTATTCCAGTTATTACGATGATCATGGGCACACGGCTGCTAACTTAAGCCTTGTACTCACCCAGTAACCTTTACAGCACAGGGTATGCCATCCTTTAACAGCACACTTTGTTTTATTTCAAATATTTTTTTTATCTTGTATGATATGCTGCAGTTGTGCCAAATGTGAAAATGCGTTTGATTTCAGCACAAAAGACATCGCAATCATCCCCTCGTGATCAGAGGCCGACTTGTCTCGTGTTTCCTGTCCTGATTTATGTTTGTCTCTCCTGATGTGTTGGAGGAAGCTACTTTTAAATGGTAACTTTTCAAACTACGAGCTACTTCTCATCAAAACTAGATAAGCTACAGCCAAGCTATTCTTTTAATATAGTTGTTATACAAGCTACAGAGAAAAAAGTAGCTAACTACATTCCAAGGCCATGGATTCTTTCTTCCACCTTCAGCAAAGTTGAACTCCATCTCGCAGCTGGCAAGACTCAGTAGCTTCACTACTGATAGGTATAGCTGTTCCCCAACACTGTTCGAGGATGACTGGAAGTGGAGCATGTTGCCATGGGAAACGAAAAGGTGGTACCCATTCCCTATGGAACCATCCCAACAAAAAAAATGATGGATACAACAGCTGTCAGAATTGGAGTTATGTTTTCCGCAGCGATGTTCACCGCTGCTCTTGTCTCCACAGCAACGGGCGATGCCACTCTTTGTTTCCAGAGATGACGAGCTTCTCCACGTCTTGTAATCCTTGTGCAGTTCAAGGGCAGAAATATACTTGCTGTTATGTATACGTACAGCCGCCATCCTTATCCTGCATTATTTGCAGCCGAGGACAATCCGAAATTTGTACCTAACATATACGGAGATGCAAAACCTGCATATTTTATGGTTTATTGAGAGACACTGAAATGTAACAACCAGCTGTCTGTCTGCTCACTGAAAGACTGGTGATGTTCAATATGAGGGGCAACACTTTAGGAGACATGCAGAAATTTTCCCAGAATTCTCCTCAATGTCTCTCATTGGCAAACCGAGAAAAAAAAAGAATGCTCTATTATGCCGACGTTATGTGTTGAGCGGTCGGACTTGCCGTTTCTGTGTTTTCTCCTTTCATGATGCCGTTGCCGTTTTGAAAGTTTTATAAATCAGAATTTAGCCTAAATGAAACCAAACAGCATCTTGATTAATTTATGCTCTGTGTTGTCTTTATCTAAAAACTTCATATTTTATCATGGGACTGTATTAATGACTACTTGTGGTTGACATTTTTATTTGGAATGACGGTAGGGCTGTGCGATATGACGAAATATATCGGATGATGAAATTAAACGTCTATCATTTCATATTATACTCTTAATTTATTTTGTGGTGTCGCAAAATACACTGTGTATGGCAGTATTTTTCCCATTGTTTTGACTGCAGTTTGCTGTAGTCACCAAGGCGCCACGTGGATGTAGGAATGGAGAATACTGTGGCGTTATATTTGTACCTGGATTTGTACAAAAGTGGAACTTTCGCAAGCAAACTCTTCTGTCTGTGCGCCCTCAGATCTGCTTGCCCTCGTCCTCGGAATATGACATTTTGGTGGGAAACGGTGGGAAAACGTTGACCCCTGGTGGAAAGAACCCTGGTGGAAAGGAGTAAACGGCACAATATCAGCACTAGCATAAATAACGCATCTGTATATATAGCTTACAGCAAGTATATTTCCACCTCATCACATCAGGATAGATGATCCCAAACAGAGACAAGGAATACGAAACAAGTCTTTGTCCGGCGGCCGAATCCGAGATCACGGAGGGCGATCGTAATAGTTAGACAAGGTCGGGTCATCCTCGGACCCCCGAATTTAAGCTTTTTACAAAAGGGTTTTACTGCCACAGTCATATGAATGAGGTGTGATTTCAGTCGCACTCAGGGCACGGTGTGTGATGAGCGCAGACGAGGGGAACAAATATTTTCCTACAATTGTACTTTAAAATGTGATATTTTCAGCTGCATTTGACCGAATTGCACTTCAGAATGAGAATGAGATCTCATGCAAGGTAATAAAAAAAAACAGCTGCAATGACACATTTTCCTGTTGCTTCTTGACTCTAAAAAAGGTCCCACAAATAGAAACATGCAAGCTTTACGCAGATGTCTACATTTAGCATTTACTGAGGCCTTTAGGAATGCAGGAAAAAAAAAAAAGGGAAATCAATCCACTTCGACCGAATCAAATATGCTCTTCACTGCATGTTTATTTAAGGAGGGCATTTTGACGCACACGTGAGAGGAAAACGATGAGGCAGATCAGCTGGGATGAAGTGAGTCAGTGTGTGAGTATGAGTGTGGGAACAATATCACTGTTCTGTGTGCATTTTTGGTCTCTAAATGCATTTAGAGGATGAATGCGACCACAATTCCTTTGATGTCTCCAGGCCTGAGATCATGGGGTTACTCAACTTTACTGTTGTAATCTTCCAGTGATTCACAATTGACCTTGGCTCCTGACTTTAAATCCCTTGTTTCAGGTTTTATTAATGCTCAGGTTCCTCTGCACGGATGCAAACATCCTGTCACTTTCAAGTTACTGAATAATTTCTTTTTAAATACTCAAGATTGATGTGATTAAGCTAGCCGTTTAAAAATATTTTATGGGGCTTTTTCAGACACTTCATGAAAAATGTCCATGATTTGTGACACTGCTTATCATTTATTTCTGCACAAAAATTTCCACGTTTAGGATCCAGTGTTCATACATATACATACATACATACATACACATATATATGTGTTTATATATACATATATGTATGTATGTATATATAGTATATATATATATATATATATATATATATATATATATATATATATGTACACCTTACACAGTGTTGCATACCTCTGCATTTTAGAATTTTTGACTTGTAGTGTCATAAATTCCTTGGCCCATTTGGCTCACGTATAAATAGTGCTGCATAATAATTATACACCCTTTTGATATAGGATGTTACCTACTTCAGGCAGCACCCTGTAATTACACAAATACATTTCAATCTTAAGATCTATGGTTCCTAAATGACTAATCCAATGTATTATTTTTTTAGGATTATATCCTGTTGTCCTAGACAAAAAGTTGGTTAAAAGCTCAAGGACATTAAATAATCTTAAATGAGCAACAACATGCACACAAACAATGTTTTGATTTGGCTTTGAAGCATGGCATGAGAGTAACTGTTAATGCAGTAGTAAGAAGTCTTGGTGAGATTATTTAATCTGTGATGACTGATAGATGTATTTACACACAACCTCCGTTCTATAGTGTAAACCATTTTTTGTGGTGAGTCATTTATTCACACTGATTATACAGATTTTTCAAGAGTCTAAAACTGTTTAGAAAAAGCTCAGCTGTCCACAAAACCGGAAGTATCTTTAAACTGGACGGTTTTTGACAAAGAGGTTAAAGAAGTGCTGCAACGAGGGTGGACCAAACCTCATATTCTAAGATGCTTGTAATCTTTGACGTTTCAAAAAAACCTTTCATTTGGAATGCTTTTATATACGGCCAAGATGCGAGGGTGGCTGTTGTTCCCTGCAGCTCAGAACGTCTGGGAGTGGTTTCTAACAGCATCAGCTGTCCCTGTGGTTCGGAAAGTACCACACGTTTTGCGCAGTCACCAACATCTTCCACATGCTTGCTACCATTGGCCCTAACTTGTTTGGAGGCGTGCTCTAACCGGCGTGACGAGGGTAACGGTTTCCATTTTGAAGAGATTATAGCAGGACAGTGGGTGTCTGTCATCACTGCAACAGAAACTGTCACTGTTGTAACCTGCACAGAAAAGCTGCAGCTTTGATTTGAAAAACTTCAACATTTGCTTTTGGTTACTGTGGTTAAAATTAAGGTTAGAATTATGATCATACAGGCGTTGACACTAAAATCATTTATGGAAGATTGTGGAGGTTGTGATCCTTGGAGATGTTTACATCAAGACGCTATATACATTCTTTACACATGTACACCACATGTATTCAAGGATAGACTATTTCTTTATTGATAAGATCTTATTACAATATGTGCACTCCTCTTGAGTGCTCTGCAGTAGTCATTTCAGACCATGCTCCTCTCTTGCTTGACTTCAGGTTTGACTCTCCAGCAGCTGGAATCCTGGCTTGGTGCGGAGACTTCATCATTATCTTTACTGTATATGGATGCTTTGTACTAATAACTCAGCATAAGAGAGGAATTTAAATTTTAACAATTCAGATAAGACCAGTCCATCACAGCTATGGGAGGCCCTGAAAGCTACTCTAAGAGCAAGAATAAATTTCTATTCTTATTATAATATGCTGTGCAGAAAGACACAAACTGATAGAATTGAAAGGATATCTGAGCAAGAGGATGCTGAGGGCTCACTGGCCCAAAGCTGCATGGGTATCAAGTTACACTCCACCCCTAAATCTAAGCTCCAGTGTCAGCCGGCTGTTATGACGCATGAGAAAGCTGGCAGTAATCTACTGAGGGAGCTTTCCCCTTATGAGGAGAGCCTTGATCTGCCCCAATCGACAACGGCCCCGCAACTTCATTCCACCCTCCCTGCACCTCTGTATCCAGCACTACCAGGAAAAAATGAGGATCTGCTCCCTACAGGGATGATGCTCCCACAATCTACAGCAAGCAGTCCCCAGGCTGTATGTAAAAAAACGGCATGCACCACTGCCACCTTCCCAGGACCACAATCCTCGTCTGCCTCGGCCCTGTCCTCCTGCAGGCAGAGCTCTCCGTCCACTCCCACAGCGCCAGCAGCTTCAGAGCCCAGCAAACAATAACAATAATAATTGATGTTCTCAAGGTCCCTGCAATAGTAGTGTTATTGCACAAGACTGCTCTCAGGACTCGCTGGGGCCTATCATTCAAACTTGCGCACTTTTCAGTCTGAAGGTGTATCAGCTCCCTCCTGCAATCTAAAATTGGGTGTCCTGAATGTTCGGTCACTAAATAACAAGTCACTTTTAGTTAATGATCTTATTACTACACATAAAACTGATTTTATGCTTTTAACTGAAACTTGGTTAGAGGACAGCTGCAGTGCATTGGTTCTTAATGAATCAGCTCCCCCAAACTTTTGCTCTTTTAATGTATGTCATACGGGCAAGAAAGGCGGGGGTGTAAGCTTGTTGTATAGAGATAAGTTTTTGTGCAAGGAACTGCAGCTGGGTGCATTTAATTCATTTGAATACCTTTCTATTGTCATAAAATGCTTACCAAGAATTTTGCTAGTTACTATCTATAGGCTGCCAAAGTACTGTCCCAATTTTATTGATGTATTCTCTGAATTGTCAATGATTACCACCGATTTCAGCTCCTTTATTATAGCAGGCGATTTTAACATCCACATTGACAATCCCAATAATAAGACAGCTAAAGACATTATTGCCATTTTTGACACATTCGAAGTCTCACAGCATGTGACTGCCCCCACCCACGTACAAGGTCATACGCTGGACCTGGTTATCAGCAAAGGTCTTAATATCACTGCTTTGAATGTTCTAGATGTGGCGCTGTCAGATCATTACTGTGTGTTTTTGATGCCTTGGTTCCTCCTATTAACCAAACAGGGTCCCGGACTGTCAAGAAACGGTACATTAATGAGAATACCTGTTCTGTCTTTATGGAGGCCATTTCCAGGACTCCAAGTGTATTGGCAGCAAGTGTTGATGAATGTCTTAATACTTTCAACTCTAAAATGCTCAGAGTCATTGATGCTGTAGCACCCCTTAGAGTCAAAACAATTACTGGTAAGCAGAAGGCACCATGGAGAAATGCCTCAGCGGTAACAAATCAGAAGAGAGAATGCAGGAAAGCTGAGCGCCGTTGGAGCAAAACTAAGCTTCAGGTCGATTATGACATCTTCAAAGAGAGTCTTCACTGTTATAACATTGAATTAGGCACAGCAAGAAAAGCATATTTCTCTAATATTATCAACGGGGGCATTAGAAACACTAGATCCCTTTTTGCCACAGTGGAGAGGTTAACGAATCCTCAGTCGCAGTTACCTTCAGATTTTCATACGGTTAAGAAATGTAATGAATTTGCTTTTTCAACCAAAAAATTGAAAATATCAGACAAAATCTCAGTGCCACCTGCTTAGGAAGTTGTTTTGATTCTGGGCCTACACTCAGAAAAAACTTGCCTGTCATGTCAAATTTTCACCTTATAGATGCTAAAGCTCTTGATGAAATAGTGCAACATCTCAGACCCTCTACATGCTCCCTGGACATTCTCCCTACAAGCTTCTTAAAACAGGTCTTCCCTAGCTTAGCACAGGACCTACTGCACATTGTGAATAACTCTCTACACTCAGGTGTGTTTCCAGAAACGCTAAAGACCGCAGTCATTAAACCGCTCCTGATAAAACGAAACATGGACCCCTCGGCCCTTACCAGTTATAGGCCCATCTCTAACCTTCCCTTCATAAGCAAGGTTATAGAGAAGGTAGTTCTTAATCAAATCAATAACTACTTGGACACAAATGGCATTTTTGATGATTTTCAGTCAGGCTTTCGTCAGCATCACAGCACAGAAACTGCTATTGTAAAGGTACTGAATGACATCCGCCTGAATACAGACGCGGGTAAAATAACCGTACTGTTGCTGTTAGACCTGAGTGCAGCTTTTGACACTGTTGACCACAGCATACTCTTAGACAGGCTAGAAAATTGGGTTGGGCTCTCAGGAACAGTGCTGAGCTGGTTTAGATCATACCCAGAAGGCAGGAATTATTTTGTTTCGATCAGCACTTGTAAATCAGAGAAAACCTCCATACCATATGGAGTCCCACAAGGATCCATTCTCGGACCAGTTCTGTTTAATCTGTATATGCTCCCTCTGGGTCAAATTCTTAGAGAGAATAATGTGTCGTATCATAGCTATGCAGATGATACTCAGATATATCTAGCTGTCTCCCCTGGTGATGTTGTTTCCATTGATTCATTATGCCTCTGCCTCAATAGAGTACAAAACTGGATGCATCTAAATTTTCTCCAGTTAAATAAGGACAAAACACAATCTTGTTTGGAAACAAAGAGGGAAGATCTTCCCTCTTTGGAGCACCTAAGCACCTACTTAGAATCTAGAGCCCTTAAAACAACAAAGCATATTAAAAATCTTGGTGTAATCATGGACGGAGATCTTGACTTTAGTGAACATATTAAGTCAATATCACAATTTCTGGCATCTTAAAAACATAGCTAAAGTCAGAGATCTTGTGTCCCATCAAGACCTTGAAAAACTTATACATGCCTTTATCTCCTGCAGGGTTGATTACTGTAATGCTCTTCTCACTGGGATTCCTAAAAAGTCCATTAGACAGCTCCAGCTCATTCAAAATGCAGCTGCCAGAGTTCTAACCAGAACTAAGACAAGAGATCACATCACGCCAAATCTCAGGTCCCTGCATTGGCTTCCAGTTCAATACAGAATTGATTTCAAAACACTACTAATTCTGTACAAGTCACTAAACAGGTCGGGTCCTAATTACAGCTCTGATATGTTTGATGTTTACACTCCTGGTAGGTCCCTAAGATCTGCAGGTTCAGGCCAGCTGGTGGTGAAAAGAACTGAAACTAGACACGGTGAAATGGCGTTTTGCCACTATGCTGCCCAATGCTGGAACCAACTGCCCATTAATATCAGATCTGCCCCAACTACGACAATTTTTAAACGGATGCTAAAGATTGCACTTTTCTCTGCTGCTTTACCCACACTCGAGTGCTGAGCTGTTGACTGTGACTGATTTTAAAATATTTTATAGCACTTTTAATCATTTTACTTCTCTTATTTCTTATTTCTTTTTTTATCTTTAATTTAATTTTTACTTCTTTTCTCATTATTCTTTCTTTTTATCTTTAATTTTAACATTTTAACATTGTGTCTGTAAAGCACATTGAATGACCCTTGTGTATGATAATGTGCTCTATAAATAAACTTGCCTTGCCTTGCCTAGACCAACTAATTACCCTGCAAGAAATATAGGATAGCATTAAGGAAATTAATAATGACAAAACTCCTGGACCTGACGGGTTCCCGTCTGAATTTTATTTAAAAAAATCTCAATACAGTTAGCCATATTGCTATTAAACATGTTTGACCATTCTCTATCCGTAGGGAAACTGCTAAAAACTTTAACAGAAGCCACTATCTCAGTTATTCTTAAAAAAGACAAAACTCATTTGTCGCAAAGTGGTGAAACAGAAGGGTACACCCTGTGCAACTTCAGATTAGAATAACGCACCTGCTGCACTACTTTAAATTGAATCAGCCGATGTCTACAGTTGACAGAGCAAGCCTATGCCATAGACAAACACTTTTTCTGGCAGCTCTGTACCCAGTTACCCCTGTGCAGGCCTCCCTGATTCCAGTGGATGCTACAACCCAGCTATGTAACAGATGTGACCTATTTCTCTTGTAAACGCCAATGTAAAAATACTTGCAAAATTCTTGGGAAAAAGGTTAGAGACATGCCTCCCCTCAGTAATCTCTGAGGACCAAACGGGCTTCATCAGAAGGTGTAAATTGTTCTCGAATATACAGCATCTGATAAATATAATTTCTACACCATCTTAACAACAAAGCTTGAAGTAGTAATTTCTTTAGATGCCGAAAACGCCTTTGATGTGGTGGAATGGGAGTATTTATTTAAATTGCTGGGAAAATTTGGGTTTGGTTAAAATTCTTGGGTTCGTTTGATCTATACATCACCTCAAACTTGAGTTCACACAAACAACCAGTGCTCATCATATTTTTCACTGTCGCGCGGAACCTGTCAAGGCTGTCCACTGTCCCCTTTATTATTTGCACTAGTCATTGTGCCCCAGGCCATAAAACTGAGAACATCAACACATCTGCAGGGCATAAGGAGGGAAAAACAAACAGGTTTCTCAGAACATTATGTCTCCTTGTATGGATATAATATTTCAGGGTACAAAATCAATTTTCAAAAAACTGTGTTTCCCAATTACTTCATTAGCAAAATTGAAGACAAGAAAGTCTGATATTCCTCAGATTTTGGTTACCATGTGAGGCCTTTTTGAATGTGAGCGACAATTCTTATAAGGTGAAAAAAATCTTTATTATCTGTCTGTCTGTCTGTCTGTCTGTCTGTCTGTCTATCTATCTATCTATGGTTAAAGTCAGTGGAAGCAGCTTATAAAGGTAGTAAGACGTGTGTGATTCCGTGTAGGTCTTTAAGTATATGTAAGGATCTGAATGTCTCCCTAAAGACAGGAAAACCTGGCACTTGTCACATTTTGGTGGCTATGCGAGGACATTTTGACATTTGAAGGCTGGTCCTCATGAAGGAAACAAATGAAAAAAAAAAAAAATGTATGGGAAGTAAGGGCAAGTTGCCCAAAAGATAGCAAGACATCTGTGTGTGTGTCTGTGTGTGTGTACACTAATACAAGCCTAACTGTTGATTCACCTCCGGCCCGCCCACTTAAGAGTTGACCTCAGCAGTCTCTTCCTTTCTGGAACGCTACTTTAGTGGACGCCACAACGCTGCTGTTAGGACCTCCTATTCCTCAGCCCAGCAACCGACATTATTTGTGTCCTGCTTTCACTCTCGTTTTCAGCTTCCCCTCTCTCTCTCTCTCTGACTTTCTCTTTCCATCTCCTCATCTCTGGTGTGAGTGTATCTTTCTGTTTCTGTCTGTCACTGTCATGATCACAGTAAATGCAGATAAAATGAAACAACAAAAAACCAAACCAAACAGGTTTCTCTTTCCACCTTTCAGCTGTAAGGTTTTGCTCTGAATCAGCTTCTTAAAGTCAGTTGGCTTCCTCTGTGTGCGTGTGTGTGTGTGTGCGCGTGTGGGGAAGGAGCGCTCTATGATTCTGCGCAGTCGATAGTCATATTGAAGAGATCCACGTGACCAAAACTGGCGGGAAGACCCAGTATAAATTGACTTGATGACTGTTAGAAATGCTGCAGGACAAGCTAAGAGATAGGACTAGAAAAAAAGAAGTAAATAGCCTCGAGTGTTTGGAGAAACGGATGAGAGTTTGAATTTGATGCTGTCTCATTTTGAGCTGAGAAGGCGGAAGTTGGCTGCGCTGCACTGCTTAGAGAGAGAGAGAGAGAGAGAGCGAGAGGGGAGGGGGAGAAGGGGGAGAAAAGGAGGAGGAGGAGGAGGCGGGAAGAAAAAAATATTCTCCATCAAAATGAGAAATAAAATCCAAATCGGACAAGGACAGGACTTTTGGGAAGATTCTGTAAGGTTGATTTCAGTGTGTTTTAATCATTTCGAGAAGTCGAGGTGGGAAAATGAAAGTACAGCTGTGAGTGAATGAATGGGTTCGCATCATAAAGGGAATCTCCTACATCTCTGAGTGCTAAAGGTTTGTTTTCCTTCCTGTTTTTCTACTATTACACTTGTTCCGATATAATTTTATTATTTTTTTCAAATCGAATCCATTTATTTTGGTGTCAGTATCCGATTTAACACAGTAAAGGCCGAGTTGAAGCTCCTCTTTTTTATTGCTGACCTCATTTAAGACTCACTCCTCGAAGTACAGAGCCTAAAAAAATATTCCTACGTTTTTCAAATGGCTATACCATCTAAATTCGCGGCCACGGCTTCGACATGCGATTGGTCATCCACGTCACGACTTTTTAATGACGTTTTTCGCGCTTATTTGATGGATTTCTACCTTAAATTCATGTGGACGCCTTCAACTGCCTCAATCTGATCAAAACGTGTAATAATCTCACCTAAGTGGTCGCACCTAAACGAATTTGAAGATGAACGTCGACTATCTTGCAAATTTGGACTGTAAATGTGATATTTGCAATCCCTTTTGGGGTCCAGTTTCTAAAAGCAGGTGGGTAAATGAATGCTGCTCTTAAATATGGATCACGTCCAGATGAGTTGATATTTCTTTAAATCGACGATATATATTTGTCGTTTAATTTTAGTAAAAGTTTCTTGTCGAACCGAATTTCTGACTGTTATCTGTGCTGTTGGGTAATGACATGTGCTTTGTAGGATGGGTTAGGAACATGCAGGACAGCACGTGAAAAATGAGCCACTACCGATTTATCTTATTTACCGATAAAAACAATTTTTGCTTTTAAACATATAGTTTAGAACCTGTAGTTGCACGTTAAAAATGTGCTTGAATTTAGTTCCTGGAAAAAAGTTGTGTCCATGTTGCTTTGTCTGCCACCAGTCAGCCATTTTAAAAAGCTGTTATAAAGTGGTACATGTTTTCTCCCTTCTGTATTGTAAGACGAGATTATTTCGTATTTTTTGTGAATTTACAGCATTTTACAAGAAATTGGATCTTTTGTCAAGCTAAAGTGTCATTTTAGGAAAAAAGGTCAGAAGAGGACACGCATAAAATGGAGTTTAATCATGTTATTACAGTTATAGAATTTTTTTTTTTATTGCAAATCAGTTTTAACACAACGTCTTCGTTTATGTTTCTTAAACGTCACATTGGTACTTTTGGAGTCACTTAAAGGTTATGTTGAGTACATAATCTGTAGCAGAGTTTTAAACACACAATGGGATTAACAATTTGTAAACTTTCTTTGTTTAATGCTGGATAGATGGATTTTCCAGTATATCAGGCGTCGCGAAGAAAACAAAGTAATGCTTAGATACATACCTTATCATGCCCTTATAATAGATTTAGATTAGTTTATTAATAGATCATTTATAAACTTATGTACATTTATAATTTTAATCATTCAGATTAAAGTCAATCAGATTGGCTTTTTATTCAGTCTTTATTTTGATCATTTCTATATTTCTTTATACGTCTAGTGTTAAGATATTTCCTTGAATTGAGATATTTCCTTGAGTTTATTTGAACTGGGAGTATTTTCTCAAATAGTTTATCGAATAGATGTTTAAACCTTAAAACAAGGTTTGTAATATATGTATAAGCCTTATTGGACCTTGGTTATGTTAAAAAATTTCAAATACACCTCAAATCAGGAATTGTGTGATGGTTTCAGGTAGTGGTGTCTTCCCCCAGGGAAGCCATCTTACATGACCGAGCAGTAAAACAGGCGGGAAAAAGTTTTGGTGCGGCTTTCAAAATGCTTGTAATTATCTCATGATAATCCTATAATGATAGTTATAAATGCATAAAAGATAAAAGTTTGTTTCTCATAGGAATCATTTCTCACATTTGGTGTGATTTTTGGATGAAAAACATTCCAAACTCAAGATTTCACTATTATATACCATACACTGCTCTAGCAATAAGGTATGTAATCAGTTATTCTACACAAAAAATAGTTTTGTGAATAAAACATGGACTTGTAGGGTGTAGGTTTTGATTTAAAAAATACACTGCAAAGATATGACAGAACACAAAAGCACACATTCCAGAAGGCACTTCCCTCATTCCAGAAGCCACTTTTCTGTGTTTGTCTGGTTTGAACAGATTAAAGTGGTAATAAAAACAGGATCTATAAGGGAATAAATACTCGCATGCAACCTATTGCAGATTTAATGGAAATCAGTTAAACACTCGAACTTACTACAAAATAAATAATATGGAACAATATTCAACCCGTAGCATATTACTTTACTTTACTGGAAGCTACACACAAGAAATGATCATTAATTTAAAAAAAAATATTTTAAAACGCTACTTTGGAAGCCCAAATGTGCAGGCCTGTTTGTGTATGCATGCGTGTTGATAATAGTGGCATTTTGTGTGATGATACCTTTTTTTCCTGAATAAAGCAAAAAACAAAATATATAAATCCTGTAAAACATAAGACAAAGCGATTAGAGAGGGGTGTTTCTTTGTCCCCTTTCCTGATTTCTAAGAAAGGTTGATGCATTCAACGCGGGAGGTTTATCGTCACACCCACGCAAAGCAAAAAAAAAAAAAAAACAAACCCCCCCCACACACATACACTTTTGATAGGTATGTGTATTGATATCCTTTATCGCTAAATCTACATAAAATTGCATGTTAACACTTTTTGGTTTTTTGGGGGGAATATTTCCATGTTCTCATAAATCCAACAAATCTGATCATTTTCAAATGTTCCTCATTTTAAGTTGATGCACACACACACACACACACACACACTTTTGAAAGGTATGTATATTGATACCCATTATCGCTAAATCTACATAAAATTGCATGTTGACAATTTGTTTTTTTGGGGGAAAAATATTTCCATGTTCTCATAAATCCAACAAATCTGATGATTTTCAAATGTTCGAATTGTTAAGGCGATAATTATTCCACGACCATATCCCCGACCCCCTGACACATGTTTCTAACTACGGTTCATTTACACATTACGAATGTATTATCTGCCTAAATGCAATACATCTCTAAACTTAATCAAATTATGCAATATAAACGTTTTCATCATAAAAGCCACAGATCATGGATAGGTTATTTTTCTTATTCTTTAAGGATATAATCGGGACCGAACAGCCCCTAAACACCTGCTCACCCAAGCACATACACAAACTCAACGTATTTATATAAAATCAACCAAACGTGTTTTATCAGCTCGATTTAGCGCGTCGGGATTTTTGTCGGCTCACAGATAAATCCCTCGTCGCTCCTCGCGTACCTGGCATCTGAGGCCGCGGACCCGAATTACAATTTAACGCCGACTGTCAACGCTGCTTTCAGTCTGAATGGAGCGAGTGAGTGATGAAAGAAAATGAAAAATGAGATTTTAATAGTGTGGAAGTAGCGCGGGGAGTCAATTGACTGTTCGCAGTTTCAAAAGTAAAGGCCTGTAGGGTCGCGACGAGGGCGAACGTGGCAGACCGAACAAGAGCGCAGGGCTAACCGACAGGTGTCATTCAGATGACGCAAGACATTTTTGGGTTTGCGATTTATAACAGAAATGTATCGACAAGGTTAAGTGTTTAATGAATGAATGCCAATTTTAAATTCGCGTGTCGTTGTGCATCACAAAATATGAGTATATTAAGTATATGCTCAGCAATAACGATATTCATTATATGGTCGGCACTTTTACTTTAATGAAAATATGATTTTAAATTATTTTAGTTTTTAAAACTTTAGTACCACAAATAAACGAAATATATAAAATATTAGGGTTATCGTTAGGGTTAGAAATCCAAGAGAAACGAATAAAAAACGCCCGCTACAGAGTTACAAAAAGCAGTTCCGGTCTTCCATGTATAAGGCAAATTCAACGTTAATGCGATAAGAGAACAAACACTAAATGTACATAAACATACAGCGCGGCATTAACTTTGAATGAATAATTGCTGAGTATGCGTAAAAAAAACAACTAGCACTGTCTTTTATAGTAAAAATGCGCCTAAATATGGTGTAACTTCCTGTTCGTTTGCTTTCCGGCGCTCACGAAACCGTCATATTTACACTAGAAAAACATGCAGTTTATTTCAACATCAATCCTTAAATTATTATATTTTATAACAAATTAAGCTCAACATATTTTCCCACAGAAGCGCGCTCTAACTGCGTCTTTTCAAAAATTTTCTGATTGGTTGTTGAAGATGTCTTGGCTCCGCCTCGGAAATCCCCGAACCGCGCGCGCAGCATCTCGGTGACTTGTTTTGTTTTTTTTAATCTTCGAGTCGCTGAAGTTTGTCGCCGTCTCCGCCAGTGTCCCCGTTCGTGGAGGTAACTGCACCGATACTCCAGTCACGCGCACCCGGTGCCGGGACGTTTGAGCGAAACTTCCGTTCGAATTGTTTTTCGTTTTGTTGGCCGACTTTCAATGTGAACATAGGTAGTTTACTAAGTCCGACAAACGACTCGAAAATACGAGCTGCGAGTGCCGTAGCGTCGTCTGTCCGAATCATTCGGTCAAATCCGTTATAGCACACACTTACTCCTCTAGAAAGTAAACGCGGCTCCGGCAAAACAGCGATGAATGAAGTCGGGAAGTTGTGCTAAGCTCGAGGCCTGCTGCCTTACGTACGTATAACGTCATGGGCCTGCGACTAGCTAACGCATTCCCCTCAGAGCTCATTTAATGTCTTGAAATGTCTGAGCTCATTTAGTGTCTTTTCTCAAACGCACTACTTTCTGCTTATGTAAAGTGTGTAATGGCTTTAGAGTTTTGAGAGAGTTGGATCGTTACTTTGAGGTGACAGTCGGTCAGTAAATGGGTGATCTTGTTGCTAACATCGCCGTGTTTAAAAGGCCGCCGGTGTTCTCGTAAATTTCGCGAGATATTAAGATTAAATCTCATAGTCTCAGAGTTTGCGTACAGTATATGCTGTGTTTATTGCCGTGGAACAAAGTAGGCTAGTTTAGTTCTATATGCGGCCTAGTTGGTAATCGGCGAACTCGACCGGGTGGAGCTAAAAAGTGCAAATGAGGGCAGAGAGAAAGGTGTAACCCCAGCACGTATGCCCCCATCACTTTTATTAAATTTGATAGGTAAACTAGTTATTATGTGGTACAAACGCTACCCTGTTTGTTAAACTCTACAAACCCCATGACTCTCATTTCGCCTCATGCTTCTTTTTCTCTTTTTTCCCCACATCACCTCCTCCACCTCCTTCTTCTCAGCTCTTTGAAGTTTCTCAGGCCGGACTGCGAGATTACTGATCCGCCAGTGGGAACGAACAAGGCCATGATGGCGGAGCCCACCGAGAGTCAGGAGTTCGCTGAGCTCTGGCAGAACTTGATGTAAGAGATAACACACACACAAGTTTATGTGGGGTCAAATCTGTCCTGTAATAGAGATGTAAACATAGATCAGACTACATCAAAACATCGATTCAATGATCAGGGAGCCCATAGAATCGGTCTAAAACGAAAACATTGATCATGCGTCACACACATTGTAACATCACTTTAAATTGGACAGGAGGTCAAATCGAAAGCTGTTGAAGGCTTTGATATGGGCCCTTGAATTGATATAAAATCGTATCGGGAAGAATTTTGTGTTTTACACAGGAAGTGTGCACTGAACATGGAACATCTGTGCTATTTACAAGATCATAGCTTTGTCCTCCATCCTGTAGGAGTATTAAGTTACAGGCAGTGTATACAAAAGTCATAGGGTGCAAAATGAAGATGTGGCTTTGTACCGTTTATTACATCAGTTAGGCAGAATTGTGCCGGTAAATCTTACTGTTGTTTTCTCTTGTCAATTCTCTTCTGTGTTGTGTTGGGTTTTTTTTGCCGGAACAGGGGTCCTCCAGCTGATGAAAGTACGTGGGGGAACGATGATGAGGTAAGCATTACATGCACACAAAAACGTACACTTTTGACTCATAGATGGACAGTTCTGGCTAAATCGGGCCATGTGTTTTCTGCAGTACATACCCGAAGACTTGCAGGACTTGCAGCCTTTGTTTGGGGAGATGCCAACTGAGAATCCGCTTCCGTCCACCTCCCCTCCCACCTCCACTGTCCCTGTGACCACTGACTACCCAGGAGTCCATGGCTTTAAACTGCATTTCCAGCAGACCAGTATGGCCAAGTCTGTCACCTGCACGGTAAGTCTCTTTCTTTTCGTGTCTGTCTCTCTCTCTCTCTCTCTCTCTCTCTCTCTCTCACACACACACACACACACGTCTCAAATACAACATTTGTACAGAGAGGATAAAGCTGGCCCAAAAATGGTGTTACTTTATTATTAGTTAGCAATTATAATATTTTTACTCTTTCGTGGTTTAGGCATTGTTCAACTTATTATTAACCATCTAATGATAAATATTATAACAAACAATACACTATATATAATAGTATATAACTATATATACACACACATACATACATTATATTTGTATACATTTTTGTGTGTGTATCAACACATGCACAAATTAGAAATAAATCCAAGAAAATAGTATTTAATGAAAAGAAAAACAGTGCTAACGTATTTACACCCAAATTCACGATATACACACACCTGTCCTGCGGTGCTGTGTCTTGAGGGTAGTCCGAGCTCCACTGCTCTTCCTCTTTGTATGAAGAGCCCAAGTCTTGTTGCCTGGTTGCTGCGGCGCTCCGTTCATTGTCCCCAATCTCAACTTCTGTACAAGAATTCATCCACTGTTCTTCCGATGCAAACCAAACCAAATGTGAAGTTAAGCATAAGGTCCGTTGGTTCGCTCCCCTTTTCCTCAGTCCCAAATGCCATTGTTTGTTGACAGTACATCATAAGTGTGTCCGGTGTCAGCACTGTATAAAGGCATGAACGGGCATGTTCTAGGTAGCATGTTACAACGCCTTGCCTGGCAGTGAGAGGGTTAACAAAATGGCGCCACCAGCAGGGGAGATATGGGAGTTACATAGTTACATGTCTGATTATCTTAAGGGGCTTTTTAGAATTGCATTTCAGGCTTAGTTTTGATCTTACTTGATATTCTGTTTTGAAATCAAATATCTAATAGCAGATACAGCTGTGCATCCAAGGCGTGCGCACATTCTCACTTTAAATCATGCTTGCTGTCAATATTCTTTCATTGACTCAGAGATGAATGTGCATCATATGTCTTGTTCATTTTCCCACATTGTAAGTGTAAAGCTGGTTTAGCAGAAACTTAATTCCGGCAGTGTATTAAATCAGTGGTTTACTGCAGCAGACTGAAGCTGAGGCATGCCCGAACATGTCTGCTCAGCTGTGTTGGGGGGTGCAAGACTGTGGGCGGGTGTGAGAGAGAGAGAGAGAGGAGAAACCACAGTACTCAGCATCCTGTTGGCCATTGAAAAGCAAGGTCCTCATCCAGTGGAACTAGGACTTGCTTAGTCCAAGTGTGTGTAGTGTTGCTAAAACAGACAAAAGTGAGGAAGTTTGGCGGGGGTGGGTGGGGGTGTGCGCGAGAACCTGAATGCATCAGTCGGATTGCTTATGATGAGGAGGGTAAGAGAATGTAGTGAACTTTTTTTTTCTGGGAGCTTGTAGGTGTGATTGTGTGTATGCAAACCTGAAATACCCTCTCCCTCGCTCTCTCTCTCTCTCTCTCCCCCCCTCCCTCTCCCTTTCTTTTTCCCAGTTCTCGCCGGAGCTGAATAAGCTGTACTGCCAGTTGGCCAAGACGTGCGCCGTCCAGATGGAGGTCGATTCTGCACCTCCGCCGGGGGCAGTTCTGAGAGCCACAGCCGTCTATAAGAAATCGGAGCACGTAGCTGAGGTGGTGCGCCGTTGTCCTCATCACGAGAGGGCTGCTGAGAACAATGATGGTACAAACACACATACTGTACATAGAAACGCTAATCATCACGATTAGCACACATATTTATCATGAATTCATACCCACATAAACTAGGAACTGCAGAATATCTTCCTTTACTAAAACATGTAGTGGATTTGGTGTCAGGCTGGTATGCCTATGTAAGATCATGCAGACTTCTGAAGCAAGAGAGCATCACAAAGTCATAGAAACAGATATCGTTTTATTTGCACGCGTAACAAGTCAGTAACATTAGTGTAGAGCCAGAGAGTAAATAACTTTGTATTTCTCTTTGAACCCAGTAAATCTCACACAACCAACCATGTCAATTGCAGCATTTTCTATGCCTTTGTTTTTAGGCTTATTATAGTGCAGAAGTGAGCAATACATGCTTTGTGTGGTTTTGAGGACTAGGGATGGGCACCGAAACCCGTTACTAAACAGACCCTGGGGCAAAACTTTTTAAAGAGCTCTGACGTTAATGGTATTACTTTTGGTACTGGAAAAATTAATAAATCTGATTTTTTTTTTTCTGCATAAAAAGAATCTTTCCCCGTTTATTTGACCAGCTCTGTTACTGATTAAGATGTTAATCTAGAGCGTTCTGTCACGAAGCACAGGAAAACTCACACACACACACAGACTCTGGACTCACTGCCCGTTCTGCGTGTGTATGTGCAAAGTTCTGTTCTGCTTATGGCTGTATGTGGTTTGTATACTGACGTCTGGTGGACCAGACCCGATCGGTGAGAGTATGCACACAAATTTAAACTTTAAACTAATAGGTTGTAAAACATACGTAATCACATGATACTTAACTTAATATCCGTAAGTAGACATTTATATATTTGACAAGTACAGCGTGCCAGCCAGACAGATACACAGATATTTATTTAATGTGATGTTGTAAAACACTTAAGTAAATGCATGCAAACTCGTTGTGGACTCAGAGGTTGTTAGAAAGAATAAAAACCAACAAACGCATTTTTATTTTATTATACTGATTTTAGTAATGTTGTAACTCCCATGTGAGAGGAGTATTTGTCAGCTTACCCTTACTTTTTACCCAGTTACTTCTGTTTTTGTGCATGGAATTACTTACAAATACTTTCACATGAAGAGAGTTCAAAGTCTTGTGATTCTGACGGTATGTGTGTGGTTTTGGGGAGTTATTACAAACCCCGCATGACACATGCATCGATGTCATAGTTAATGTTAAAAATAATCAGACACTCCCTTGTTTATAAAAACCTGTTACACTGCAGGGTTCCAGTAGGGGTGGGCAATATTATTGAATATACTGGATATATCTCGGCTTGTTCCATATGCAATGTAGTAAATGACTATATCATGAACATCGAGTACAAATCCTCACGTTAATTTTAAACAGACAACATTTACTTCACTTTCGACTTGAGCTTCTCTGCCCTCTCAAAGCGGGCAGGTCACTCCCCCGACTATCCAGTACACTCTCTTAGCACATGCGTTTTGTAGCGGAAGCGGAGGGAAGCGAGCATGCAGAGAGAGAAGTGGATATCCACACGATTTCAGAGACATTAAGTGGAGATGGAAGCGGACGACTTGGTTCTGAAGAAAAACTGCGCTAATTCTGTTATTCTGTGCACAAAAACAGAAGAAACTTTGTAAAAATGCGTAAATGACATTGTTCGTGATGTAAGCACAGGTCGTTGCTAGCTACTGTAATAACGACCAATAAATTTAGCATTTCTACAGTGATTTGGAGGAAATTTCCAGGTATTGAGATATATACTGTGTATTGCAATATAGTGTTAAAATAATGCGATATTGTTTTTAGGCCAGGCCTAGATTGTAGTCAGATCAAGTAATGTAGTGAATGCTGTTTGCTAGGGCTATGTGTGCTCTTTAATAATGTATTTCTTTGTGTGAGGGAGAGAGATAAATGATCGTTGCGTCAACCCTTTCCTTTAATAAATATTGTGCTTTCTTGTTTAGGGGTCATCCCTCCTGGTCATCTTTTGCGTATTGAGGGAAATTCTCGTGCAGTGTACCTGGAGAACGACAACACACTGAGACACAGCGTCACTGTGCCCTATGAACCTCCACAGGTCAGTCACCTCCACTAATTTGTTTCCGTAGCATTTTCTATTGATGCATTGCAAATGGAATAAATGTGAGCATTAATATTAGCTGCATCATAATAATAATAATAACAATAACAATAATAATAATAATAATTCGTTTTATTTTACTGTTTTAACCTTAGCTGTGGAGTGTGTTAATCTGTCTCCGTGTCTGCATGCGTGTAGGTGGGCTCAGAGTACACAACCGTTCTGTACAACTACATGTGTAACAGTAGCTGTATGGGGGGCATGAACCGTCGACCCATCCTCACCATCATCACGCTGGAGTCGCAGGAGTGAGTACCTCGATCATAACCCCTCATTTGTAGCTCTGACTCAGCTCTGACTCTTTAATGTGCCATTTTGGGGATCTGCCTTTATCACTGTTTAAAGTCTCTTCACATAACACCAGTTGTGACACGTTGTGTGTGTGTGTGATTTGTGCTGGTTGTTTATTGCTGTGTTGTGTATGTTGTGCATGTGCGTAACTGACCATCCAATTATTTTCTTTCGCCTAGGGGCCAGCTGTTAGGTCGACGCACTTTTGAGGTCAGGGTCTGTGCGTGTCCCGGAAGGGACAGGAAGACCGAGGAATGCAACCACAGAAAACAGCAGGAGGAGAAAACTTCCGCCAAGGCACCTCCTGCCAAGCGCAGTAAGTGTGTGTGTGTTTTTTGGAGGGGGTGTGGGCGTTCCTTAAAAATTTGCTATGAGAGTTTCAGAATGAATGTCTGACAAAAACAAGCTCTCAGACTTGTTTGCATGACAGTTAATTCCATAAAAAGAAAACAGAAAAGAGGCAGGTTTCTGTTTTCAAGGTATATCACTGCAAGAAAAAAACACACATTTTCTGTCATACTGGTCCTGCGGAGTCTCTCGGGTCATGTGAAGCGTCGTTAAAACCCTTATTCACACTACACAATTTTAAGGCCATTTTCAGCCGCTGACCATAGCCATTAATCGGGCTCATTTAATCGCTGATCAACCATCGCTACTTGTGAACGCTACAAAGACGTGATGAAACAAGTAGCATTAGTAACTAACCAGAGATCTAGTTGAAAGAAAGACGTGGGGGACAATATTAGTTTCTTTTCCGTTTTGCATGTTTTTTGGTACTAATTGTCATGCAAACAAGTCTGAGAGCTTGACTTGTTTGACATTCAGTCCGAAACTCAAGAGTGACGTCAATGTTTGGGTTAGTTTCCGTCACAGACCTTTGTTTTGTAAAGTCAAGTCAAAGTCAAAGTCAACTTTGTCATCTCTGCTATATACTGTACAGATACATAGAGAGACGAGACGACGTGGCTCCAGGTTATTTCCAGTGCAAACAAACAAAGAACAGTAGAACAGAGAATAAATAGGCAGTGGCACGACTAGGCACATGGGATAGACAATAAATAAGTAGAAATACTAAAATATACATTAAACAATATACATTTTAAACCAGACAATATACAATATACATTTTAAACTAGACAGGGATTTCTTTTTTTTCTTCTTTTTTTTATATATATATATATATATATATATATATAATTAGAGGCTAGAAATAAACATAGAGGTAAAAATGTTTGTCAAGTCAGGATGCAGTATTCTTAACAGGTTGAAATTGACATTTACACTGAATGTGCAAGAGGTAGAGTTATAATAGACAGATACTATATCTGGACTATTTGTAAACCAGACGCAGTAGTCGTACTGAAAAATGGTGTAGTTGGTGACCTCCTGTTGCTACTCTGTTCACACTATACATCCGACTGACTTGTGTTTGTGAGTATCAAGATCACATAGCGGGAACAGTGCGGTGACCTGACGATTTTCTGAATCATGAAGTCAAGGCATTTAAGGGGCTGTATTTATGTTCATTTTATTAAGAAAATTACATAACAGAAAAGTGCATATATTTGAAGAATCATTCTTAGGACCCGCACTTTACGATTAGGGATTAGAATCTCAGGAAATCCAGAGTAAGCCTCTAAACCCCATCTTTCTCCTTTGAGACTCTCTCCCTATAATTAGGGAATGAAGTTCGCTTTGGATAAGAGAATCTCCTAAATCCTGTATTTCTCAGCACCTGTCCTTGAGATATCAAAACTGTGATTAGGCCTTTAGGTATGTATGCTCTGAGTGGTGGTGCAGAAAAGGTGTAGAGCTTTTGATGAGAAGGCCCAGGATAGAGAAATGCGGCTTTGGAGTAATGTGGCACATTCATTTATCATTTATTCACTCTTTCATTCATTATCCGAACCGCCGAATCCCAACTGGGGTCGCGGGGGGACCGGAGCCTATCCCGGGAACTTACGGACGCAAGGTGGGGAACAACCCTGGGCAGGTGCCAACACACCGCAGGGCAAATAATGTGGCACAGTGAAGTTTAATAGAACGTTTACCTCCTTTTTAACTCCCCAGGTATGAAAGATGCCATGCCACGCCCTGAGGCCAGTAAGAAGGCCAAGAGCAACAGTGATGAGGAAATCTACACCCTGCAGGTAAAAACACATGCATGTGACCTATGGTAATTACACACATGTATTTGCTAAATTATGTATTATTAACTGTGTTTAGACACAGTTCTGTAATGTAACAGTCCTTAATCCTGCGGTGCTAAAATGATCAGGAACAGGTGTTTTTTAAAGAGATTAAATGACAATTGTGTGATTTGCCTTTGGGGTTGTAGTGTGTTGAATCTCTCTCTCTGTATGTGTAGGTGAGGGGTAAGGAACGCTATGAGATACTGAAAAAGATCAACGAGAGCTTGGAGCTGAGTGACATGGTGCCCCCAGCGGATGTGGAGAAGTACCGGCAGAAGCTGTAAGTCTCAGCACAAACACAGTCCTTCACTGATCATATAATTCTGGGCCTCATTCAACAAACATTTTTAAGAAGTTTGTTCCTAAAATTTGCTTTTAAAACCCAAGCAAGAATAACTGAATGGGCTGACACTGAAGTGTCCTCTGGGTGAATAAGGTCCATTGCTACTTAATGACTAGGCAATAGTTATAATGAAGTGAATAAAATTATAATATTTTTGATAAACTCACCGTTTCAAAACTTTTCAGTCATAGTGCCTCTGTGGTATGATCAGTTTTTTAACGCCTTGTCAAAGATGGTCTCCCCCATGTAGCCTGAGGCGTAGAGCGAGAGCGGACGTTGTTAAGGAAATTAAACAGTATAATTTCATGATTTTCTTTTGGGGTTGTACTGTGTTGCTTGTTTTGCTCATTTTCATATCAAAACGTACAAATTACCATTAAACAGTGTTGAACAAAGAAACCAGCTTCACACCATTGCAACTTCCAATGCATAACGAATAGTGACACGCAAACAGAAAACCCTACAGTTTAATTGAACAGATCGGCTCCATAGATTGACCCAATGCCACCGATACCCGAATCCAGCTATTTGAGTCATCGGACTCAATATATCCCATCCATGTATTGGATCGGTGCGTCCCTAGTAGTTTCTTCGTCTGATATTCTCATACCTCCTTTGTTTCAGTGTCTCTAAGAGCTCCAGGAAGGAGAAGGACGGGCACGCAGCTGAACCTAAACGAGGGAAGAAACTGATGGTGAAGGAGGAAAAAAGTGACTCCGACTGAGAGAGAACGGCGGTGGAAATCACCTCAACGTTTCTGTCTAGACGTTTTGGAGGTTTAACTCCAGTTTCAGTTAACTTTAGCGCCTGTTGTGCCTGTCCTGTGCTCTCCCTGTTTTTGGGTGGTATTTCACCACACCTCCTACCTGTCTACTGTCCCCCACAACTACCATTAGCCCTGTATATTGCTTTATTAATCAGTGTGTACTGTGTCTACTGAATTTTGGTGCTGCCCCTCTGAGATTAGGGCAACATTCCTAGACCTTCATTAGTTATACTGATTGTAGAAGTCACATCTGGGCTGGTTGAGGGCAGAGATGTTTCAGGATGTTTTTCACTCCGTTATTACAGTAAAGGTCGGTGCTGGTCACTTACCTCCAATGTTCTCTCTTTCACTTGTTTTCTGCAGCAAATGGAGGATAACCGCCATTAAGGACCTAAAAGTAACATTTTGCAATACTAGATATCTTGAAGAGTTTCCCAATAGTAACTCATGAGAAGATAGTGTCCAGATAGTGTTCTTGTGAACCACTGCCAATAAAGCATAAGCTGATTTTACCTAAAAAACACACTTGTAAAAGTCATGTCAGGAATTTAACTGTTTTATGCATTGCCTACATTACTCTTTGGCCCAATCCCATTTCTCTTCCCTTAGCCCTACCACTCGATTTCGAGCGCCCTCCCTTTCGAAGTTGACTTCACAGATCGTAGCCACAAGGAGTAGGGCTTAAAATCTTTACCTAGGAATCGGGACACCACTCGCTTACGTCAGAAAACAGTCGGGGGTGAGTTTCCCAAAAGTGTCGTAGCTAAAAAAAACTACATAAAAAGGACTTTGAACGCTCTCTCTCTGAATAATACGTTCTTATTTTTTCAACGGTTTTGTGAAACTCACCCCTGCTCGGTTCTTTTTCTATAAATACTACAGAGATATTGCTCTGTCTCTACGCACGGAATTAGCGATTTTTAGAAAACTGTTTTTGAAAAATTCAACCTCATACTCCGTTTCACTTACATTAAACTAAGATATTCCACTAAAATTTGATTTTTTTGCAAGCGTATTTATAAAGATGTACTTACATTTATGAACTTCTTTCCCCACACCGCTAGCCATCTTTTCTTGATTATTGCAACGCATTGTGGAAATTTTCTTCTTTCACTCGGTTTTGAGTCAGCATCTGAAAAATCTCCGTTTCGAGGGCTATCTTGAGGGCTGAACACCACTACCCCTCGCTGCTAATAAGAAATGGGACAATACTTCCCTACGCGGGTACGCGCAAAACGGAGGGGTAGGGCTAAGTGGGGGTATTGGGATTGGGCCTTTCTCTGCCTCGCCAGCCCTCGTCCAACTGGCCGTGACTTTGAAACTGTTATAAAAGTATAATGATTGGTGGATACACGTGCTTTTGTTAAAGCTGTTCTTCGTATGGTTGAAATTTCTCAGGGCACCAAATTCCATCCTGCCATTCTTGATACTCTTGTAAAACGTGAAAATCATTTGTTTTTCTTTTATACTTTTTATTTTTGTTATTGAGTTTTTTTATGCTGACAAAGTCTTTAGTTTAAGCTCCATCATTGATTTAATTACTGTAGAGATAGATTTTTTTTCCAAAAAAAAAAAGAAAGCAAAAAAGTAATAAAATTTTTCTATTTTTCTTCTTAAAGGTGATTGTCTTCATTTTGTGTACGAAACATGAGTCATTTCAACTTTTATTTACAGCTAAAAATAAATATATAAATTACATTTTTTCTAAATATAAAGAAAAATATTGGAGAGTATATCTAGAAATGTGTTAATATATAGATCAGTCCAGATTTGTGCTTTCCAAACATTTAACCTGTTTAGGGAATTTTACTGTCAATCATTTGAGAGTCACTGTCAGATGACAAACTTAATATCAACTTGAGTAGCCTGATAAAATTTCAAGAAAGGACTGGAATAACTATGGGGTTAAAAATGTTCTTAATTGTGTCCCTAAACAGTTAAAATTGTCCGCAATAGATGACTAAAATCAATACAAAGGTATTGTGCCTCAACAATTTATATCCCTAAAGCTTGCTATATTTAGCTACACATTTTGTTGGACAATAAAGCCTCATATTACTCTAATTTGGGTGTTAAGCACTTTAAAAAGTAAAAGCTCTCAGAAGCAACTCTGCTTCCACTTCAAGCTTCAACTTTAAGCCATTCATTTTGACATTTAAATTTTTCTGTTAGGACATCAACTGGGACTAATTAGTACAGTTTGCGCCTCTCAGTGTGAACCCTGAAGCAATGAAACCACTTGCTATACAATACAAACTTTGCCAGATTTGGCAAGTCCCAGGAAAGGTGCGACAATGGGAAGTGCTGCCATATTCACATCCTCTCTGAGGTATTTGGAGACAGCAACGTCATCAGCGTGCGTCCGTCCAGCGGCGCAAACAGAGGATACAGCTTCTCCCGGAAGTATCCCATAAAGGTGTGGATGTGGGAGCGGGTTTCGGCGTTGTAAAAGGACACCTGTCCCTCCTCGTAGTCCAGGTAAACACCCACCTTCCTGGGCACCAGCGCTAGGGGCAGCGGGGTCTCGGGCTTGGTGCAGGCGTAGAACTGTCGTGTGCTTTTCCAGATCACCCAGTAGCCCTCACAGGGGCTCATGGGGAAACGGCCATGGCGTTTGGACGAGGCCGTTGTCACTCCTACGCGCCAGTAGCCTTTGTTGGCGATGTCCACTTCCCAGTAGTAGCGGCCCGATGAGAAGGCCTGCCAGCCCAGAACGCACGGCCAGTTGTCAAAGCGCTGGGGGCTGGGCTCCACCTCCATCTCCCTCAGCGCCTCCTGCACCTGTAGCTGGTCGTCTGACAGCTGTAGCCAGGGATGGCTTGTCGAGGGGTCCAGAGTCACCTCCACTACACGAGAAAGAGATTCTTTATTAGTAATTATTTGCACAAAAATCCACATCCCTGGGTACCAACCGACCAAGCAACTATTTTGGGCACAAAGACTGATAGTGTCAGGTAAATGTAAGCACAGAGTTTGAATTATGGGGGAGGAGGTAAGGGGAGCTCAGCTATCCTAAAAAGATCTCAGCTCTCCCAAAACAAGATCCCTTAGAGGACCTCTGCAATATTGTTCACTTTTGTGGTAAAAAAAAAAACTTTGTGTGGCCACAAAGTTCCTGAAGTCTAAGGAAATTGGGCCTCATTCATCAATATGTTCATAATCTTTTCTTAAAATGTTACAACATTAACCTTTCTGTTATGTTCGTTTCTCAGGAACACCAATGATGTTCCTGGGTCAATTACAATACTTTAAACTTTTTTAAAAAATCATAATAATTTAATAATAGATTATTATACAACCATAGAATTGAGTACGGATTGTCAGAATGTCAAAATGGAGCAGCCCTGCCAGCTCAGATGATTTGATGAGATTCGGCCATTCTTTAGTGTTAACACAATACACCTAGCTGTAAATAGCATTCTACATGTAGTGGCACTAAGGTAAGTTGCTCCAGTAAAGGCTATTAGCAACAACATAGCTAGATGCTTTGCTAAATTCAAAAGATATACTCAGTAGTGATAATTCAGCAGCCATTTTAGTTGAAGTTAAGCAGCTTTAGCACACTACTTCCACCCACTTGGAAGTGCTACACTCCACTAAAGTAAATTTCATAGATACACATATTTGCTCATTTGAAACTGAAAGTGGGAAGCTAGTCATAGCAACACAACCACACAGTCCTACGTACAGCTACGCCTTAATGACAAATTACTTATTTTTTGCTTATTTTTACATTTAATTGTTGTCGTTTTTTGTTTCCAAAAGGGATAAATGAATTTATCAATGCATCATCCAGTGAATGATGAATGTCATTGGTGTATTTAATTAGCTATACTAATATGGTCACTTTAGCCACAATGACTGGAATTTGTTCGAATGATTCAAACTATTAAAGGTTTTATTGTCATATGAACAAAGCACAGTGGACAAAGTGCAATGAAACTGTTACAGTACGGTGCAGTACAGGGAATTTTAACCAACAGGACATATCTCTGGCTTTACTTCAGTGAATCTAATACGATAAACTTACTCAGAAGTGATACTAAAAATCGGTTGTTAAATTGGGGTTGGGTTCTAGACAGCAACGCACCTTCCAACAACCCAAAAACTACAAAGACTAATTAGCATCAGCATGAACAGACTAGCATAAAGCTTCTCTATACCACTAGACTTGCTTAAGCTAGTCAGGAATTTTTTTACATACTGAATTCTCATCCTTTTTGTGCTGAAATTGTTATAATATTTAACCTTATTTACTCCTGGACTAATTTTAACATGTTAAAATTTTCCTTTACCTATAACTGGTTGTCATGTTAATGATTTACCGTGGAGTTTCCCTTTAACTTCAGTAAAAAAAGCAAAAGTCAAAACTAAATATTCCAAACTCTTAAAACCTTTCACCTGATGTCTTTTTTTCCCCAAGAATAAGCTAATTTTGTTTGTAAGAAAGTAAACGTGAAATCATTTAAATGATTTTTTTGTATCGAATTAGGATTTGTGGGGAAAAAGAACATATACATCTTACCGGATGCACTGCAGATCCAGTTCCACACTAAACAGGAACCGCAAACACAATACGTGTAAATGTTATATACAGTCATTATATAAGAATGTTATATACAGTCATTATATAAGAAATATGATGTTTTCATCCTATACGCTCATAAAAAGGAAGGCCGTCAATTTTACCTGAATTTGGAATGTACTTTGGAGTCTCTGTGCAAGAAACGAAAGGTATTTAATTCACTATGTAAATTGTTTCGGTGTGAGGACACTGAGTTTGGAAGAACTGAGAGAGAAATGAAAGTTCATGAAAGTTCATGAGCTCACCTGTTTTCCAGGTACGTTGTTTATTAAGCAGCCAGAGTTGGGGAACCATATCCTGTGACAAACACATACACACACACACACACACACACAGCCAGGTCTAACACTCAGCTAACACTCAGTAACCAAAACAAATCTTTTGATTTTAAATAAAACACTAAAAAACACTACTAATAAACGGCCAAAATCCACTACAGAAGAGCACTCGGACTGACTTCCTGCTTGATCTGTGGGATTGGAAATTCTGTTTTCTGATCATTAAAACGATTGCCTCTCAAATTGAAATTTTAACATTCTAAAACTCTTTTCATTGCTTTAAAGTGGGGAATCATTTTACTTTTAATTTTCTGTCATGGAATAACATTCCTCTAAAAGTGGTGATATTACTTTTATTTCAGGTGTTTTGGAGGAAAGCCCTTCTAAGTTTCTCCAGTTTTAGAGGAAATATTCCTCCATGAAACAAGCAGGAAAGGAAAGTGAAATAAATTAAAGATTTTCTATGCCCAGGTTTCTATGCTAAATTCTCTTCATAATGTATTCTGTCTGAGGAACGTTCTTCCAAAACACATTAAAGGAAAGTGAGAAAGAAAGTTCATGACACAGGCACAACACAAAATGATACTTACGGACCAAAGTACAGGTTTCTTCTTGTTCATATAAATCTTATTTAAGCCCTATAACTAGTGGACTATTATCAGGGGGAAGATAACTCTGTATTGCAAAATCTTTATTAAACTCATCTTTTGTCTTTTGGTGCAAAGGTTTTCTTGTGTGTGAGAGGAGATGCAGAGTCAATTTATGACTTTAGTCTGCAGATGAGAATGGTGTCTGTGAAAAAGGAGACTGTATGACATTTGAACTGCCTATCTATCATTCAGAAAGGTTTGCATTTTGGGTGAGATGTCTTTAACCTACTGAGCTCGAAATCCATTACTTGTAATTCTCATTTACCATAATTGTCTCTGCTTCTCCTTTTTAAAACCCTGAAAATGCTGACTTTTTTGCTTGTGGTGATCAATAAAGTGTCTTAAAATTTGGAGGAGCTTCCTTAATTTGTCTTCCTTAAGTATTAGTTAAATACAAAAACATATACACACAGAGCTCTGACCTGGTCATGTTTGATAAGAGACCAGGTGATGAACTCCAGGAAGGGCAGCAATAGCAGCAACTTTTTCTTTTTCAATCCCAGTTGACGAAGAGTCAGAGCCAGATCTTCCCTCATCACACCACACAGCTACACAAATTCAAATACACATTTACAGAGACAATCACATTAATTCTAGCATAATAACTCATAGATTTTCTCTCTCTCCCACCTCTGACACTGTCTGAAGCTCTTTGGCCCATTCCATGATCCTCTGCTCTGCCTGCATTCCAGAGTCGGACGTGCTCTTCATTTCTGCTTTTGGACCGCTCTCTTCCTTCACCTCACACCCACCAAACAGCTACACAGACACAGAGGAGTGCAGTGTGGGTAATGCAGTATCTGAATTTGAACCTAAAATATACCTCAATACCTATCAAGATAAACATCAACAATTACATAATTAAAAATGACAAATGAAGAGTATCTAGATGACGTGGCTCTACCAAAAGATTGCATAAATTTACATTTATGGCATTTTGTATAATACCTTATCACTATTAGATATGAGTCTGACCAACAAACTGGCATAAGCTGAGATAATAGCTGATAAACAGGAATCAATGCTTATCATGATGAATAAAAATTAAAATCAAAAAATGAAAGAAAGATGGATCCTTTTTGTAATCCTTCAATGATCGATATTGGCACTGGTTTTAAAGTCCAAATATTAGTCAGACACTACTTGCAACTCACTGTGTCAACAGTTTTGAGTTCCGCTGCCCACTGCAGGATTAGATTCCGACACTGGTCCAGACTGTGAGGCTGTGCAGCGGCGGCACTTTTATTACTGCTGCTGGATCTTGATACAGCACCTCCACCAGGCTGGAACACACAAACACATCACATACTATATAGTTTTTTATTACTATGGCCATGCTCTATCCACACTGACTGCTTTATTACTGTAGCTAAATATTTCAGTGTCTCCACCTAAACCCATTTAACAGAAACCTTATCACAATGTCACGATTGATGACATTTTTGTCGTCATCATTTCTTCTTCTTAACACTTTTTGTCGTTCACAGTTTTTGGCAGAATCACTGCTCAGGCACAGTTTGCATTTCTGCAACCTTCTTTTTGCATTTTTCAGGTAAAAAGCAGTTCCCCATTTTGACCACAAGATTGCACCAGTACTATGGAGAACTGTGCTACTATTTTAATTGTGGTTAGTCTGTTCTACATTTTCAGCATACAGCAATCACACAGTTTCTTGATGAATTGCCTGTCTAATTTCTTGTTTAAACCAGAAAAATGGGTCTCAATCAGGGCCGTCAGAAAAATTTGTAAAGTGGGAGGTGTTGTAGGGAACCAGGAAAACCTGGAGTGGATTTATGGTGCTTATCCTCTTAGCGAGCAAGTGGAATGGATTGTATGGCAAAGCAATGGAAAAAGCTCTTGAGGATAGACTCATAACGGACTCTGCCAAGAGGAAATAACTGTATGTCTGTCGGTGCTAGACAATTACCATATTAGTGTTCGTCATTTGAGAAGGAGACTCTGTAGTGAAACAATAGTGAGCCTAATCAAGTAGTCAGTTTCAGTGCCAACCAACAGGAGGGTCAGGGACGTCTCCATGGTTACCGGATGATGTTTAAAAGATGCCGGCTTAATGGCTTGCGCACGTAAATAAGTCGTGATCTGGAGAAAATGAAAACGAGGAACCTAAAATCCTCAGTTTTTGCAGAATTTACATACAAAATATGCCACAGAAATTCCAAATTATTGCAAAATATTTTCTTATCTTTTCAGGGACAACCAGCTGAAAAAACACCCGCCCCGTGTATTCATTGGCAACTGTGAGAAGCATCACAGGACTACATGTAATATTACATGAGTCAGACTCATAAAACCGAGTCCCTGTTTCTTCAAGCTTAACCTCCCCTTTAAAGGCCCCTATCATGGTCATATCTTAAAAAGTGTGTTTGTATACCTCATAATGGCAACTTTGGGGGGGTCATGTGGCATTATAGGGACATAAAACCCACAATTTTTATTCAAGCTGAACCTCTCACTCTAAAATCTCAGTCCCCATTATGGTCATGTTCTTTAAAAAGTGTACGTTTGTGGGTGTGTTGCTAACAGTTACATATGCACAAATATTCACTCAGTCGTAAAGCTCTTATCAAAGTGAATCATAAGTGACGACAAGGCCCTGGAAGATAGTCCTGACCATATTAATGAGTTCACACTTTCATATTGCCCTCTTGTAATGCCACAAAACCTCACAGGGCTCCATGACTAAACAACTGAGTTTCACACAAGTGCTGAAAAACTTACACGACAGAAAACCTGACCACCCGACCACACACTCGAGTCGAGTGGTAAGCCTTGTAGGAGGAAGAAAACAAATCATTTCCAATGCTGAAACCCAACCAATACTCCCTGATTACATAACACCAATAGGCTAAATTCGGTTTATCTCTTGTGAAGACTTTATAAGCGCATCCCGGAATCCCTTTTGACCTCCTTTACAAATTGGTTGTATGTGTGGTTTCTTTACCTTACACACACGCTCCACTTCCTCCTTCCACTGAGTCAGAAATTGTACACACTCCTGCAAGCTACGCAGGTCTCTCAGATCCTGGAGGCGAGAAACCCACACACAGAGCATGTTAAAGAATAAGCAGAAACAAAAAAGAAGAAAAACAAATACAGAAGAAAAACAGCAAATAAAATAGATAATTGATATTTATCCAGAAAGTGTTGTGTAAGCGCTTGGGTTTCTGAGTTAGGCATGTTTTGGGAAAATTTGGAACTCTGTGCCTGCAGATTTGGAGACAGAAAATGGAGTCAGCGTTTGGTTTTTACTGGGATATCTTTTTGTATTAAAATGAATTTTTAATGAATTTCAGTAAACTAAAAGAGCAGAAATGTTCCTTTTTTCATTGCTGGGGTTGTGTTCGGGTTTAGGGGCAAGCAGATGATTATTTAGCTACAGAACATCCCAAAAAATATAGCAAATTAAATATGTGTGCGTGTATACCTTTTGACGGGGTGCGTTACTGCTCTTGCTTGGTGCCGTGTTGTGAGCTTGAACTTCTTTTTCAGGTAGAGTCCAATGCACTGCTCCTATAGAGCTGCTCTGAGTAGCGTTTTCGGCCTGAGGCAGTTCTGTAAGGACACACACACAGATATTAGCTGTGAATAGAGAAATAATAAAGAGAAAACATAACCTAAACAGCACAAATAAACAGATCTGTACTCACTTATGTGTTTCTCCTTCAGGATGCTCTTCATTTTCGATGGCCAGATTTAGTTCCTTCACAACCTGATTCAAAATTCCCAATACGTCAACATCTACAAAACCCACACTTCAGGAATCTCATGTAAATATTAATTGTGTAATGAATAAGCTGGGATATTTAAGAACATAGTTGGATCAAGAGACTGATTAACATAGTTTTCGCTACTTGAAAAGTTGAATCAAATAAGCAAGACAATTGAAAGAAATATGATTCTTTCACATTCTGATATGAGAATGTTGGTAAGACAAAGAGCAGAAGAAAATTAATAGTTTTAGTCCTAAGCAAGTAGTAAATTTGTCTCACCTGTGTGGAGAGAGTGACCAAGTTAAGACAGAACTGTGAAAGACAAGACAACTTTCACATTCAGCCGCAACTCACGCACTGCCAGAGTTTTACAACACCAGACTGACCTTTAGCTCCTCTCTTATCACATCTACATTTATAATCTTTACAGTTACTTAACTAAAGTCAGTTTGTTTAGGAGTTTGAGAAAGTTGATATAATTTCACAGACAGCAGAACATAAAGAAGTGTCAGGGAAAATAAAACAATATTACTGTAAATGAAAAGGTCAGGGAAAACAATTTAATTGTAAATACTAATGGTATATTTGCCCTAACTAGCATTAGCAACAACAAAAGGAATCATTATGACTGATTTTAAGGGTTTATTCTGTCGTAAAATAACTATATAAAAATAACTATAAAAAATAACCGTTGATTTTTGCTCCTCGTAATCGTGGTAGCAAATGTTAAGACTGGTCATTGTGAAATGAGCCACATATACAGTATATCTTTTTATTTTTTAATTTTTAATTTGCATATATATTTTTAACAGCTTTATGACAGTGCCTAGACAATGACAATGATTATTAAGTCAGGGTTATAAAAACCATCAATAATTAATTATTGAAACAATTACATTGGCACCGAGAACCAAGTAGAATCAATTGCGATGTGCTGTTTGTTCTGACACCTTTTAATCAGAAAAATAATGGTAGCTGCCTCTCACAGGGAATACACAATTCTTATGGACGGACTTTCATAAATGCAAGTTCACAATAAATTACCATGTAGTATGTGGTGATCCCAGCCCTCTCCATCAAAAAATGTTTTGCCACTCTACCCATAAAGTGGTGGGTCGCTGCTTGAGTAAAATGTTGGATCCCTATTCAACATGTTGGTGTCATTGTTTCTGTTCAACAAACCTTCCGAATAGTGACACACTAAACCAGGGGGTCAAACTAAGGTCTAGGAGGGTGGCCAGCCAGCAGAAATGGATCCTTAACTGGGGCACTTTTCCACTGGCTTCAGGAACCATGCTGGAACTGCACCATTGAAATAATTGTTTAATCGAAAAACAACTGTTCTTTTCATTATAAATAAAGCCATATGTACCCAACCCATACCGGCATTGTCATGGCCGTGCTGGACGATCTAAAGTGGAACAATGCCGTGCTGCATTTTTGACTGGTTGAAAGGTGGACATGAGAACAGACAGACAGAACAGTCTACACTATTTGTGAGCTTATTAAACACACACACACACAGTGCAGATGCAAACCAGCAACAACTGGAAATCGAAGACCTGCAAACACTCGTCATTTAAAGCAGAAGCTAAAAATTCTGTGGCAGTTATCAGAAACAGTGAGCAACGTATAAGCCTTATACAATGTAAAAATCAAGGTGTGCTATCCGTGGAGTCGCAGTACAGTTCAGGTGCGGCACGGTTGCAGTATACCTATGGAAATGAGCCATAATATCAGCTTTTGAAGTTTTTGTTCATCAGCTGTATGACATTGGAAGGAACGCCAAACTGGAGCAAGGCCAAGGAGCAACATATCTGACAATCACATTCACATGATATCTTATTGAGATATAGCTTTGATATCATTTAACTAAACAGCCATCATAAGGAAGGAAGTTCATTAGATAACGCACGCAGCCCTCACAACATAAACCTCTCCCAGTTCCATTAGCACACATCCTCCTACAAGACAGGTCCAGTTACAGACATGAATTACTGTAGAAATAAAGGAACAAGCTAAAACTTATTGGGCCAATAAACTTCCTTACTAGATAACTTCCTTATAGATAATAGGCTGCTGTGTGGAGCCAGTGACCCCATGTGCCTCATTAAAATTTACCAGTAAATTTGTATCCTCTCATATATAAAAATAAGTCTGGCCTACTTTGGATTTACAATATCATGACCCTAATTCTAATCCTCAACTTACTTGACCTTAATGGTTTGTTGTTGAAAAGATTCTGATTTGTAGTTTTGTAGACATTTCTCAGCTGATTTGTCATTGTGAACACAGCACAGCTGTGACCTCGGCATTTAAGCAATCTGGGAAGGAGCAACTTTTTTGGCAGTGCCCGGTGATACTTGAGTGCTCATGCTCATGAGTACTTTAGTGGTACCTTTACCGGTCTGGGAATTGAACTGGCAGCCTTCCCATCACAGGGTCAACTACCTGACTATTACGCTACCAACTACTGTGACTGCACACATGATGTGTGCACGCGATAGGCTCATGATCCAAACCATCTAACTTTATGGCAGACCATTTAACTCACAGCTGGTGAAAGCCAAAATTAAATAATTTAAAGACAGAATCTAACACAAAAGTATAGTTACGGATGTGTGTTTATTTAGAGATTGAAATGTGTATGCATTTTCTCATTCTACATGAGCATTCTCAGCCATTTAAACTACAGTGATTGATGTTTCTACAACAAGTGTGTGAAAGATCAAATCCAACTCTTGAAAAACTGCTTGAAGAGGACAGATTCACGCCCTTGAGGAAGAATCTCCACCTGCAAAAAAACACACACATCACAAAGATTGACTTTTTAAAAATGTAATATTATCTACTGCAATCTAAATATAAATAAATATTTTATTTACAGTCATGCAAAGTACACTATATGGACAAAAGAGTTTTAACACCTTGACATTACGCCTAAAGGAACCTTAATTTACACGAACTTTAATAACTTTAAAGCAAAGGGCCTTTTTCCCACACTGTTCTCATGAAAACATGAATCGGACATCATGCATCTTGCACTGTCATAAATAAATCACTATTTTTATAATAAGATAGAAGAGATTACTTTATAATTTGATGTCTGGATGATGGAATAAAATTGTGCCAATTGATATTTTAGTTGCTTTCTGTAATTTGATATGAAGGAAAGTAACTGTGTTAAATCAGCTTATGATATTCTCATATCGTTTGCTGGCTCCTGAATTGAATCAAGTTGAAATCGTAGCGTAGCAGACTTTGTGATGTCGACAGACATCGAAACGTTATCCATTGAATCAACATAAAATAACTGTTAAATACCTGAATTCAATGACGTCTGCTTGAGATGTTACTTAACATTTAATATAAATATACTGTAACAAGTCTGTGATGAAGTCTGTAACTCTGCAATTCTTCTTTCAATCTCTCATACCTGGGTCCTCTGTCTGCAGTAGTTCATCCTCTGTATGAACTCATCTGCCACCTTTAGCGCCGCCTGCTTCTCCTCGGCATTGGCTCCACTTCCTGCCAATCAACACAAATGCCAATGGCCAAAATGACTCAGTTAATCTCTCTCTCACACACACAGACACACACACAGACACAGACACACACACAGACACACACACACACACACACACTCCAAGGAACAACACACCTTTCCAGATGAAGATTTTGTCATTGGAGCCGTTGTCCAGGATGAAGCAGTCGTCTTTCTCCAGCAGCGCTAAGTCAAACGGAGCTTTATCACTCAGCCGGGTTAAAGTCATTCGACCAGAAACATCTGACACCTGACACCAACACAGCAGGAGGGAGAGTGTGAGCAAGTGTGTGAGAGTGTGTGTGAGTGTTATGGCTGTCACACCTTGTAGAGAGAGGCAGAGTTTGTCCTGTCCGCCTCACAGTCCTCCTCTGTGGGATTTTCTTTTAAAGCTGGGACTGGACCAAGGACCTGCCAATTTATCAAGAAATGGACATTGATTCCGCTATCTCAGGAGTGATAAGGACATTTTTATCTGTGTGTGTGTGTGTGTGTGTACCTCTATCATGTCAAGCGGTTCCTCTCCTTCTGTAACATCAATGATGTGAGCTTTTCCGTTTCTCTCTGTGTCTCGGATGAGAGCAGCGACCTCACGCACTCTCTGTCTCTCAAACATATTTGAATTAGAACCACTCCAGGAGATGATAGTCTGTGATGATTGTACACACACACACACAAACACACACACAGGTTTACTTCACTATACTTTTGGTAACACTCCCTAGTCATAATGATTACTTGAGCTAAGTAGCACTGTGCCTAAACCTAATACAAATCCTAAGATTAGTAATCAAAAAGAACGCATTGCCAGGTCTTTCAAGACCTTTTCAGGGATGCGGCCCAAGTGCAGAGTGAGAGCAGAACGAGTCCTTTTAATGAGGAGTTCAAAAATCCAGAAACAAGTCCAGAACCTAAGCAGCAAACCGGAGTCAAAATTAGGGGTGTTGAAATTAATCACATAATCAATGCATCACGATGCAGACGTGTACGATTCTGTGTTGAGGCTGTGGCAGACCATAATAGATTACATTGGGGGGATTTAACCGGCGATCTGTGATATGCAATCCAGTTTCATTAGTAAAACGATTTTTTAAAGATTATTTCATAGTATTTATTTTTCAAAACATTTCCAGATGATTTGGGTATCTTTATGAATAATGTTTTTAATGCAAATAGCAAAAAATAATGGAAGAAATTGATGGGATGCATCATGACACATCATGAGATATTGCATCATGACACATCATGAGATATTGCATCAAATCAAATCGTTGTGATGATAATCATAATTGAATAGTTTCACACCTTTATCAAAAACCAGAGCATCAACCCAGAAAATCGCTCGGTAATGAAGGAACGTGAGGTGCAAAAATACATCGCATGTGATTGATAGTCAAGTTACATAGATCTAGGCAGTTTATGTGAAGGGGACAATGGTTTGGAGTTTGTTTGACTGCACCAAGTCCCAGTATGGATCCGGGTAGGGATCTGACACTCAAAACAAAAAACTAACTGGGACATCATTTCTCATCTAGAAAGGTCGGTCTGTCCCCAGTCTGCAGAGGTCCCCAAAATCAGTCTAGGTCTACATATGTATATATGTAGTAGGGTTGGTATTAGGGTCTAGTGGTTAGGATACTTGGCCTGGCCCAAGAGATCTTGAGTTCGAATCCTACCTTTAGCACTACCATCACTAGGCCCCTGTGGAATACCCTTAACCCAAGTTGCCCCAGGAAGACTTGGATGTCGCTCTGGACAAGAGATAGTCAGTGCTAAAGGTAAATGTAAATATATAACTGCCTATGTGCAAAAGGTGTTGCAACATAATCCAGTTTTACAAAATTTTATTCTCTCTCTCTCTTACACGACGCATCATTATATTTTGTATATGATGGAAATAAACAGTTTTACAAAGTAATTGCCTGTCTTTTTCTTTCTCTCTCTCTCTCTCTCTCTCTCTCTCTCACACACACACACACACACACACAAACACACTTTTGAAGAACATGAGATTTCAAAAGGCCCATATTGGGACGCTTACAAACACACCTGCCCCAGGTCCAGAATGAAACAGTCTCCCTTGTTGAAGCTTGCCCAGCTGACTTCCAATTCTTTCACTCTGATGTTTTTTTTACCCTTGATGTGGTATAAGTGCCGGACTGGACCCAAATCTGACTGGACCTTCCGGAATCCAGATTCAACGCCCCCTTCCTAAAAACACATTCACACACAGGCTTTACCCAACTGTTATCTATAGCTCAAAACAGGTACGGCAATGCAATTGTCATCACTGACGAGAAGTATGTCAGTGTGTTAAATCATCAGTATTTAAACTTCACACCACTGCAGTGACACTTAGGGTGTTTTCACACATAGTCCTCTTTAAAAGAACCGAACTCAGTCCTCTAGTAGTCCAAAAAGTGGAACAACAAAAAGGGAACTTTTTTATGTTCACACTGTGAGTTCATTTGAAAGGGCACTCAGTTCTCTTTCTGGTCCACTTCAGCTCAGATGGGGCCTCACTCTGCCCCTTCTCCCACACTCCCTTTACTGTCAAAGTCACCACTGTGCCATTTCATGTGACATTTTAGTGCCACTTTTTTCTGCACATTTTTGCTGTTTTGTTCTCCTTTCTGGCTCTTTTGTTCGAACCTGTTTTTCTCGCTGTATATTTGTGTATTTCTGCCTTCCGTCTCCTACCTTATAGCTGACTCCAGTTGGGAAGAGATTCATGAACTCTGAACTCTCATATCCTTGCACCTGTCTGTATTGGACCGGCTCCCCTCCGAGGAAGTGGTCCAGCTGGGTTGCTAACATAGCGCAGGCACATTGCTCGTCCCGCGATGACTTCTCACCTGTGGGACGAAACACACTTGGCTCAGTCTTGAGAGCTTGAACTGAAAGAAACTGGTCGACTCAAATTCGAAAGGCTTCGTCAGTTCAAAAATAACAGAACTTTTAGGACTGAAGAAGCCTTTCACAGAATTTGACTCCTGACAGTTCGATTTGAAGGCAACATGACTTGGTTTAAGGCTCCTAAAGACGTTTTACCTCATTCGAAAGACTTCTTCAGTACTACAGTAAGAACTGAACTGAACAAGCCTTTTACAGAGAGTAATTATTTGTCATTTTGAACACACCACAGCACACCACGACGAAATGTGACCTCTGCATTTTACCCATCCATGAAGGAGCAGTGGGCAGCTATGCCACCGCCCGGGGAGCAGTGCTTTGGGGACGGTACCTTGCTCACAAGTACCTCAGTACCTTTGAATGAGAGACGAAAAGCCTTCAAAAACCTTAAAAGATGCCTTTTTTGCCTTCAATTCAAGCTCTCAAGATTACCATGTCCAGGACGACTGAGACTCATTCAAACACTGACCTTTACCTCCGTAACCAAAAGCAAAACACTTCACTCTTTCAGTTGTCAAAACTTTTCTATAAAGGCATTAATTACATAACTGTCAACAGATGCAAAATGCTAGGGTATGAAGACACACAAATGCATGTATGCGCTCACACTCAAATACGAATAAGAGAGAACATTAATTCTTTAACTAAAAGGGAACAAGAGGAAACAAAAATGTTTTTGACACTTTTATTGCACCAATAATCTCTGAAGGTAAGAGAAAATATGCTTGTAATTATTTTTACTTTTATTAAATTACTGTTTTATTCTTTGGACATTTGAAACGCTTTAATACTCCATAATTAGTTCATACATTATTCAGTTTGTATATCTCCTTTCAATTTTGTAAGATATTATGCTAATCTAATAATGCATTTAATATTTAAACATTTTCTTATCTGTTTCTTCTAATTTGAATGAGCTTCCTCTAAACCAGGTCATGTGTGTTACACAAATTCAAATTTTTTTTTTAGCACGTTAAGCATGTTAAGCTTTCAAATCTTACACTTTGTTAAAGGTAAACCTGAGGGGTTGTGAGAGACCCAGATTTGGGGGCACATAAAGACTCCCAAACACAAACAAACACACACATATATACTTTACTCACCCATCCACATGTGCAGGTCGACGCCGTCCCCTCCGCGGTTGTGCAGTATGAGGTACGAGTCACCGGTATAGAAGACCCCCAATTCGGACTGGTCTAATTGCACGGCCTTCATCTTCTCCACCCTCCAGCCCCACAATCCCTCAGAGCGAACCACAGGGTCAAACTGCCCTGCCACTGCCCGAAGAGGAAGCATCCTGCACAGAGAAGAGAAAAAGAGCGTCTGGGCTTGTGGAAGAGTGAAGGAGGAGAAGTTATGATGATGGAGGGGGTGGGGGGTAAGAGAACGGGTGGAGCAAAAGAAAGAGGACGGAAAACTGGGCAGAGCAATAACAGGGCAAATGAAGCGAAGAAATGAGAGAGAGATATGAGATGGAGGGGAGGAGCGATGGGTTCAGTGGAGGGAGAAGAGAGAGAGGGAGACGAGAGAGCGGACGTGATACAGATGGGTGAGATGAGCAGGGTCAGGGGTCGGCAGCGAGAGCGACGAGGCTCCGATAGATGGGGACAAAGCGAGGGCAGCGTGGAGGTGAGAGTGTTTCATCCCACATAATCCATCTGTAAAACGAGCCCCCTTCGTGCTGCACAAATTATTCAGCAGGACAATTGATGCTCAATCATACAGGACTCACACAATGGCAGCATAGGGGATACACTCACGCCACACACACAGGCTGGAACGCGTGTACATGCAAAATGGACTGGTCTCACACATGGATGCACAGACATGCATACCCCCAACCACACAGCCACACACACACACACAATACACTTTCCACTTCCTCTTTTCTTTTGGCTTCATAACAAGACATAAAAATAACTCACTTTCATTTGAGCAAATTTGAAACAACTTGATATAAAGATTACGCTCAACTCAGCTTATGCTTTAAAATTTTTGTACTGAAATCTGTAATACAAGTGACTGTATGAGTATGAGTAAGTATTTTGTCATTGTGAAAACACCACAGCACATCATAGCACAGTGCACCACAACGAAATGCTTGAGGACGGTATCTTGCTCATGAGTATCTCAGTGGCACCTTTTCTCTTCCAGGACTTGAAAAAGACAAGAATTGCATAATTATGGGAAAAGTGTAATAACTATGTAATAACTAGAATAAAGGAACAGATTTTTATCTAACTTCTTCAGTTTTAGAGAATTTGAGAAAATCAGTCAGTCAGTCAATGTGGACAGATATTGTAAAAATTTTAAAACAGAAACCTGAATCATTTTGGAACCTTATTATGTAACACACACACACACACACAAACTGATAAGAGTTATGGAAAAAAGGCTGTAATCTCTAATCAATCCAGCAACTGAAATATATCACTATGGTCTAAATTGTTTCAGTAATAAATAATAAATAAATATATTTTCTGTATCACTAAATAACCACCACTAGCGGGCAGTGCGAACGTATCTAAACGGCTATAACGTGTCCTTTTAAGACCTTGTAACCTAAAGGTGATAAAGGAGAAACATACAGTTACTATAAGGCGCAATTTATTTTTTTATTATCATATTTCCATTTTTACAATAACTTTGTTTTGGAAACTTTTAAGAATCCCCTTTTCAAAACTTCAGAAACAAAAGGTACAACCAATAATACAAATGCACATTTTTCAGAACTGGAACTTGAACTTGATTGCTTGGATGCACTTAACATAAAAATTAACATGAAAGATTAATGTACGACCATTTCAAATGCAATTCAAACTTTGATTTGAGATGACTGAGTGATCTAACTTGCAAAAGATACCAATCCCAGTCCTCACGGACCACCGCTCTGCACAGATTTCACATTGTCGACCCACAGCACAGCTGATGCTACTGATTAGCTAATTAGCAACGTAGGACCAGCGTGGGACAGTGCAGGAAATACCGAATATGTGCAGAGCGGTGGGCCACGAGGACTGGGATTAAGAAACGCTGTCTTAAAGCACAGATTTTTGAAAGTTTAGAAACAATATCCTCAGAAATGTTCAAATCAATGTATCATTATCAGCTTTTTTGTAAGACAAGAACACTGAAGGTTCAGTGTTTTGTTGCTTGCATTTAAAGGAAACCAAGGTGTTGTACTTCATTCATTCATTCATTAATTTTCTGAACCCCCCTATTGGGGTCGCGGGGCCAAGAGCCTATCCCAGAAATACAGGCGCAAGACAGGGACAAAATCTGGGTGGGTTCCAAACACACTCTGAGACACACCATAAGGGGCCAATTTAGAGTCACCAATCAACCTATAGATTTCTACTAATAGACCAATAGATTTCTTAAAAAAAAGAAAAAAGAAAGTAAAACACCGTGTTGAGTAATTTTAATACATTTACATTGTTGCAGTGTTGGCACAGTGGTCTGAAAGCTAAAATTGGAAGTTTGCATCCAAAGAAACTGTAATTAGAAGATGGTAGTAGATGTCTGGATATAATTGGCTGCTAAATGATGTGAATGTAAAATGTAAGTGTAAATTGTCATTATTGGGTAAGAAGTCACACTTTAGAAATGAGAGATAAGCACTTCTGGAAAACAGCTTATTTCTAAATATTATGTGGGAACAATTATTCATTTATGATTATTATTTGGTAGTTTGAGTCATTATCAGAACTGCTCTCTACTCTACACAAGATACTGCAGCTTTATAACTTTGTCAGACTGTGTGTCACAGACCTCTTCTGAGACACCAGTTCTGAGATCAGCGGTGACAGACTGACAGGCACATGAAAAAAGGCCAAAGCCCAGAGTACTTCAATCTATTTAGTTTACTTGAGGATAAAGAAAAAGAAGAATTAAATTGTTGTAATTAAAACATTTTGTCAGTACAATGACATCACCATATAATTTTCCTAAGAGTGGCATGTGATTACGTTTTGGTGCTTGTGTAATACTGGGGTTGAAAGCTCATCTATAACTATATCAAAATGTATGTACAAATGAATATATTTTAAATCCAGATAACAGGTACAAATTCCCCTTATTTGCCCTTCAGATCATTACAAGATAATGAAATTCCTTTAAAGTAGAGCAGAAGACTCTGATAGACAGCTGACAACTGTGCAGTCAAAAATAACACAGCTCATAACAACTGGCTATGTCAGTTGTAGCAGCCTATTATGTATTTAATTAAAAGTAAAGAATGATTACTTTAAAAGTATGCAAACATGACATTCTATTACTGCAGGTTTAAATAAGATGCAGTAATTTCACTATTTTAACTTTTCTTTTTTCTTCAAAGTGAAAATGATGCAGCGCATGAGAGTATTACATCATCTCTTTTTAGCATGTAGAAGGGCACCGTGTTATTATTGTGGCAGTGCTACTCTGAATAGCAGGGCCTCTGGGCCGGTCCTACACGGAGCACTGAGCAACCAAACTGTGCTTTTCTCACACCCTCATTCCCTCTGAAGTGCACAGCAAAGGGTGCTCTGCAAAATTATGTTCGATTAAAAACAGATGGGAGCAAATATGCTCAACACCAAGTAGACTTTATTTTGGATTTTTATTTATGATGGTTTTTCAGACATTTTAGTTGCTGTCATTTTTGTTAATTTAAGGCCCCTGTAAAGGCAACTTTGTTCTTTTAATGTTAGTGTGCTTTATGGCTTGTCAGCACAGTGTGTGATGTTATGGTGCATTTAAAATGTAAGAATTTTGTTAAGTGAAGTTTGCTTCACCAAAGTCCACTTTTCGGGGGACATAGAATATGTAGGGCTGAGACTCTTGATTTCTCGTGAATTCTACAGATTCAAATACAAAACCTTGAAATTGACTCCAAACAGTCATTTAACAGCTACACCAAACCACTAGCAAGTCACACCATTAAATAAATCTTAGGTCACCGTGAAATTTATTACCATTAAGTAAGTAGTTGTAATCATTTAGAATAATTAGAGTTAATAATTAAGTATACATCCAAAAAAAACTGTTTGTACTGCCCAGTGCCCTAAAAGTACGGGACACTATGTGGAATAGATCATATAGATGGAGCAGGATTGCACAAAGTTGCACAAGATACGATTAAATGTATTTCCATAAAAAACACTTGTATGAATTGTTTAAAATTATTTTTCGCATAGGAACAGCACGACGAAGCAGTTCCGGTTCAATCACGCTTTTACATCAGCCGGCTCGGCTCGCTGGTGCGCCTCCATCGCGAGGGCGTGGCCTTGGGAGCTCGTGACGAAGGACGGAGAGACTGGGGCGTTCCGATTGGTTAAGACACTGTGGTGTAAGCGCACGCGAGGCCAGCATCTAGTGTTGACGCTTCGAAGCGCGTGCAGGGGCTAGTCCTGTCCAGGCGCGGCGTCCGAACGACCTGATAAGGATTAGAACACGCTACCGGCGGAAACGGTTTATGATGAAATAAATCTAGAAGACTTGTAACGCATCGTCAGGGACACAGCAATTAAGAGTTTGTTCATACCGGCGAGGACGCGCTATGGGAGACAGGGATTAAAATTCATTTCCGATAATCATAAGGACGAAGCGGACTAGACTAGAGTGACTTAATGGATTCAAGTGTATACAAATATTAAGACTTTCTAAATAAACATTCCAGGTTGTTGATACCAGCAAGGACGCTCTACCGGAGGAAATGGTTTATAATTACATCCCGAGACGGTTAACGTGTGGTCAGGGGAGGACGTGACTATAGAAATTAATTGCGGACTTAGCTTTAAAAAATTAGACTTTGTAAATAAACAATTAACGCCTTCGTGATGGATTTTCTCCTTAGCGGCGTAGCGGCGTGCGGCGCCTGTTTGTTCACCAATCCGTTGGAGGTGGTGAAGACCCGCATGCAGCTCCAGGGCGAGCTTCGGAGCCGCGGCACCTACCGGGTGCATTACCGAAACGTGTTCCATGCCTTCTACACCATCGGGAAGATGGAGGGGCTACCGGGCCTGCAGAAGGGTCTGGTGCCGGGACTCCTCTACCAGTTCTTCATGAACGGGGTCCGGCTCGGCTCGTACGCTCTGATCGAGTCCGCTGGCTACATCCACACGGACGGGAGGCTTAGCGCGCTGAAGAGCACCGCGGCCGGAGCCGTGTCCGGGGTGGTGGGAGCCTTCATGGGCAGCCCCATTTATCTGGTGAGTAACCGGTAACGGGACTGCTGCTGCTGCACGAGCGGGGCTACGCACGACGAGGTATTTTGTGGGACGGGGTCGATAGGAGGAAGAGCGGAATAACGGGAGATAAGAGGCCCCATGGGAGTGGGATAAAGGGGGGAAGATGGAGAGAGTCTAACAGAGAGAACGTCAGAGAGAGGGAGAGAGAGAGAGAGAGAAAGAGAGAGAAAGGGTAACGAACAGAGAGGGAGAGAGAGCGGGACAACGGAAGGGAAGCGGCTCAATGGGGCCAGAATTAAGAGGGAAAGATGGGGAGAGAGAGTTAGTAACAGACAAAGACATACAGAGAGAATGAGAGAGTGATTAAAGTATACAGAATTAGAGAGATGGTCTGCTCTGTGTACATATAACTGTGAATGATTTGGATCAGAATCCCAGAATAATGGCAAAAGAAAGTGATGTGAAATTCAGAATAGTGTAAATCAGACAGTTGTATCATCAAAAGGGAAGGAGAGAGAGAGAGAAAAAGAAGGACCAAAGGTTTTAGCATGTTTGTCTCAAATAATTAGTCCTCAAATACAAAAGTCCTCTATGATGAACATAAAGCAGAATGCCTATTGACACAAATGTCTGGTTTACAGTATTCTGAATTTCACATCACATTCCTTCCACATCAAATCTTTTACATTTATATTTACATAGAGCAGACCAGGTCTTATCCAGACCAAATTCCATTTTGTAATCCCAGGGACAGTCTCCCTGTAGCAAGGATTAAGGGATTTGAACCACAACCTGTTGGTTCAGAGGCCAGCATTCTGCTTCTAGACCACCTCCAGCCTATCATACCTTCAAATATGCTAATGTTGGTGATGTTTAGTGTAATGGTACTTGTGACAAATGCTTAAATGCACTTTACTCACTGTTATCCACATATGTATCACCCCTGAGCGTTCTTCCTTTAATAAGCAGATTGTGTCTCGACAGGTCAAAACTCACCTGCAGAGTCAGTCCACATCCTCCATAGCAGTCGGACATCAGTATCAGCACCGGGTGAGTTCCACTTGGCCGAGTTCCATTTCAGCACCTAAACACTTCCCTTGCACACTTCCTCTTGGGAAAGCCCACGACTGAGGTGGAAAAACCTCCCTGTCTAAGGGAAATCGTAGTGGCCAGTGAAAGTGAATAGTGCTGGCTGATGTGATATTATATCACAAGTTTATATATAAAAGGAACATCTAAAATGAAAGCAAACCTTTATTTCTAATGGACTCAGTTACCACTAATGCCCAGTTATGGAAATTTGCAGTAGTTCACTATACAGTGGAAAAGTGGAACTGGAGGTTTGACGACATTTTAGATGGGCCTCTAAACAAAGAAAAAAAAGACAGAGATCTAACCTGCTCTCAGGCATATGCAGACCAGGAGAGGCTTAGCATATAGGATGGAAACCTGCTGGACATGGTCTTTATAGAGCATGCTAATGCTATGTTAGTACATTATTTATATAGTACTGTGACTGTTATTATGAACCTAGAGATCTAAAACCCAAATGCATTTTCCAAGCATTAAAAACATGGGTTATTAATTTGTTTCTCACCTCATCCTCTCCATCCTCCAGGGTATGATGCACGCTTTAATAGACATTCACAGACAGCATGGCATCCTGGGACTATGGCGGGGGTCGAGCGCTGCGGTGCCGAGGGTCAGCGTGGGGTCAGCCGCTCAACTGTGCACGTTCTCCGCCTCCAAAGAGCTCATCACTGACCTGCAGGTGAGACTGGATGAGGAATTGGGGAAATAATTAAACAGTTAAATAAGTAATTATTTCAGTCTTTAATGCTAGTGGGATGAAGCTCCAATGTTATTAGTGATAAACACTTTTAAAGTAATACTACATGTTTTTGTTTGCCCACATTGTAAGAAAATGAAAATTGTCTGCAACAATTTTAGAAATACGAACCCATTTTTTTGCAATAGCTAAGAACTTAAATCCTTAAATTCATGATTAAAAAAGTTACCGTGTTAATCCATAACAACAAATTGACAGTTTTTAACAAACAGATACAAAGCCCTCTGAGTGTTAATTTTATTCTTTATTCTATTATTATAATGTAACTACATAAATGTAGTATAACAGTATATAATGTATAACACTGTTATAATACAGTAATTATATTATTAATATAACAAACAGCATTTATGATAAAATATAATAGGCTATAATAGGCTATAATAGGCTATAATATAATATAATAGGCTATAATAGGCTATAATAGGCTATAATAGGCTATAATATAATATAATATAATATATTATAATATAATATAATATAATATAATATAATATATAATATAATATAATATAATATAATATAATATAATATAATATTTCTGCGTACATTCTGAATACGTTTTCCAGAAAAGAAAATAGGTCACAAGACTCTTTTGTTATTTTGTTGCCATTCTCATCATTGTTGCCATACTGACATTCATTTGTTTAGCATGAGCTTTTGTGCTCGATGAACTGAGAACGGATAATGATGTAAGAATAGAAACATGAGCATGAGTCAGAAAGGAAGTACTGTGATGAGAGATTATCTGGGAACATTTTATGAAATGCAAGACAGGGAAGTCATTATGTCTGTGAAACATCAGAAATGTGATGAGTCTTAAGAAAGACTAGAAACTCCTAAATGCCACATCCAAACAGTTTCACTTTCATTTGCTGCCATCACGTTAAATCATCGGTTTCTTACAGAAAAGAGACAGTGTTACCCTCTGTAGGTGTTAGCCAGGCTTATGGTTCGAAATAAAACCTATAACGTGAACAGTGAAGCAGCTTGTGGTGGTTAGGAGAGTATTCTTGATTTATAACATTCATAAAAGTACTGAGTAGATACCACATTACATGTATATGACAAGATGCTGAAACAAAGTAAAGTGGTTTGAGATTCATGTTGTGCATAGAAACACTTTATAAAGGTGAGTATTACCAGGGGTGTAATAATATTCCGATACATCGATTCAGTGATCAACAAGTCCATGATGGTGATCCAAAATGAAAACATTCATCAGACATACTGTAACAGCACTTTATAATGAATATTTATATTATTCATTTTATTAATAGAATAGGTTGTCTCTCATTTAAATGTCTGGTTGAGCCCAGGAATAATAATGTCAAACAATATTTTAGTTGCTTTTTGTGGTTCGATATGAAAGGAAGTGTGATAATTTCGGCATATAACATTGTCTCATTGATTGCTACCTCTTAAATTGGATCATATCGAAATCGTAGCAAATGATATCGACATGAATCAAATTGTTGTCCATTAAATCAATATAATATTGTGTTAAGACTTGATTAGTTAGAGTTCTATCTATTACCTGTTTATTGCTCAAGTAGAAAAACATGTAAAACATGACAGAGGGTTGCCAATTTTTCTCTCTCCCTCTCTCTGCAAAGATCTTCTCTGAGGACAGTTGGCTGGTGGGTCTGAGTGCTGGCATGGCCAGTAGCGTGGTGGTGGTTTTGGCCATGACTCCGTTTGATGTTGTCAGCACTCGTCTCTACAACCAGCCAGTGGACCAGCTGGGCAAAGTGAGTATGAACAGACTTTGGTTAGTTTTACTCAGTCACAGCCCTAGCTGTAACATGAACTGTCCCTACATTTGAGTTTACACCTTTCTAAATGAGTTCCACCTAACAAGCCATGCACCTAAAGCTCGGCAGGTCAACCTGTAAAACCTGTTGGTCTGGGGTGTCAAGAAGACAGCTGATCACAAAATGAAGTGTGGTTTGCACTGACAGCTAACCCTATCAGCTAACACTTATTAGCACATACTATTACTCGTCCAGTTATTTTGATAGTGAATTTCCTACCTCACGTACAGTCTGTTCCATCATCTTAGACTGCTGCTGTTTAAATGAGTAGCTACTCCTGATGTTTCTCGAATGCTGGTTGGATGACAGCGGAACTTGTCACTTTGTTTAACGAAGTTTTGCCTGCACAGTTAGTTGTGATATACTCTAACTGTCTGGAGAAGTAGAATTTATTTTAGACAGGGTCCCCACCTTTTGTAGATATGAATATTTTCGAGCCCACCAGCCAAATGTCTTTTAAACATTGTAATTCATATATAACTGCAACGTTTTGAACAAAACAAAATAGTGACAAATCACCTTTATAATGTAATTATTAGATGTGATTGTCTTATCTAAAATCTTTACTGAGTAGTATCATTAAATTAACACATTCACTATTAAACATACTGTAGGCATGAACTTATAATAGTTAAAATTGCATCAATTATTGTTTTAATCAGGAGTAAATGAGAGTATGTTAACGTGACTTGTTGATCAAATCATTCTGTGCAATGTTCTAAATGCCCTATAGTATTCTAAGTGCGTGTATATGTTTGTGTGTGTGTGTGTGTGTGTGGCAGGGTCTGCTGTACCGAGGTTTTATGGACTGCTTCTCGAAGACGCTGAGGAACGAGGGAGTGAGGGGAGTTTATAAAGGTTTGGGAGCGTCCTATTTCAGACTAGGTCCTCACACCATCCTCTCACTTCTCTTCTGGGATGAGCTCCGCTCATTTTACCAGAACTACTGTTGAAAAGTTCACACCGGGTCAGAACCAGACCGGATCCATCTGCTGTGAGAACCCAGGTCTACATTTTCAGGTTCCGCATTGCTGTTGTCAGTCAGTGTTAACAATGATTTAAACTGGACCACTTTTAACTAAGTTGAGCAGCATTTAACACTTGAACAAAAAATAGAAGGTTGACATTGAGCTTCATTCACCAATATTTTTTAATACATTTGTTCTTAAGAAAGACCTTTAAATAATATAATATTGTACAACTTTAGAACCGAAGAAAGCCCAATAAGCTAAGGTTCTGCTCAAACAGGCATGCAATGAAATTTGTTCTTATCTAAGAACAAATTTCTTATATAAGAAAACATTCGTGAATGTTAGAATCTTCGTGAAAACTGCAGAAGTGGGTTTTAGGAAATTTCTTAAGATTTTTTTTAAGAATGGTTGAGGAATATGGCCCATTGTTCTTAAGCCTTGGTTTATTCCATTAACTCCATATTGCAGTGCCAAATGTGTGTGACATAAAATGCAGCAACGTCAGCAAAAAGATGTTCCACTACTTGTGATAAGTCTTCGTTCTGCTTAGCTCAGGGTGTCAATATGAAAAACTAAAAACATGCCATAAATAACGGCAAAGGTGTAAGAAACTGCAAAAGATAATGTTAAGACAATATAAAATGGGGAAAATCTAGCATAACCTGCTAAACCGGACTATTAAAAGAAAAGTGAAATTGTTAACCCAGGCTTAAAGTTGGTCCTAAAGTGGTAAAATTATTTTATAAAAGTGCAAATAGTCCAGATAACAGTGCAGCTAAAATCTTTTTCATGAAAAATGCTTTTTCATTTTTCTATCATTGTTGTACTGTATGATAATAGTGGAGACTTACATTAAATGCTGTAGGTTTTCAAATGCAGACTTACTGACAACTCTAAAACAGCATAGATCAGCTGAGAGAAAACAGCCACTTCAGAAGTTCAGTCCTAAATATTTTTTTGCAACCATTAAAATCTGTGTAGGTAGGAAAACTTAACTAGGTGATTTCAATGAACTGATGATTTCAAGGAATGTTTGCGGTCAAGTGATGAAAATCATGAAAAGGGACCTCTGTGCCTTTGCCCATAACTTTTGAAAATGTTGTCCAGTTTTGAAAGATCTTTTTATTGTTGCATTCAGAATTAAATTTGCACCAATGTGATTAAAACACATTGCCCACCACCGCTTAATAATAGATGCATACAGTTTGTGACAAAATTCAGCATCAGTTATCCGTTTTTGAATTCACAAGTTTAAATGCCCTCATTTTGCAAACTTTGCCTCTAGTTAATCATTTTGTTGGTGAAGCTTTGCTCCAAGCAGTTCTTAACGATTTTGGGGTTTTATAGAGTATTTAGCTACATGTTTAAAGTATATAATAACATGCAAATTTCAGCCTAAATGCAACAATGAAAGAATTGGTCATCATTTGCTAAAGTTATGGGCAAAGGTATAGGGGTCTCTTTTTTGATGCACAATGTAAAAAAATCTTTTGTGGAGATTTTTTACATCACTTAAGACCTGTCTGATGACCAAATCAGCCCTTATTTTGAATTACCAGTAGAAAGATGCTAACATTCAATCAACACATTTACTTGTAGTGATCAATTTAATATCATTATTCCACATTTGTTACTACATTTTTCCATTCGGAGTTTTGTATTGTTATTTTCTAACAGTGCTAAAATGCTCATATGTTACTGTTTCCACTGACAAAATAACTAGAAATAAATATCTATAGATCAACATAGACAAGTCATTTAGGCATAATGGCAATATCAACATTGTTTTTAGCCTGACACTATATTACTGCTATTACTGTTTTTCCTACATTCCTTGAAGAAAATAAGGTTGACGTTCTTATAAAACCTTTCTTGAGTGATCAGAAAATCCCCATGAATCTAACAATCTGATCATTTCATGTGTTTAATTTTTTTTGCTGATACGGCTCTCTAATTATGATTTAATATAAAGTAGTGTAGTATGAGTTGTGAAATGCCTATTCTGGAGTGTGTTGGTCTGACATGAAATAAGAAACTGTACAAGTAAAGACATAATCAGTCTGCTATATAAAACAACATATTAAAATAATATACTTCATCACACGGTCAATAACATATCACGTATTGCATATGGGATCTCTTGATTATTCACACTGTGCTCTATGAAACCAACTCGAACTCATCACCAATGCTGTGGCCTCTTGTCAAGCCTCAATACACACAAAAGCCCACACAGCTTAATATGGAACTAAGTGAGACAGTTAACTCCCCAAATGACGGTCAGAGGTGTCAGTAGCGTTGCAGTTAGAACAGTGGCCTTTTTACAGATGTAATATTTATTTTTACATAATGCTCATTATAGCGACTATGAATCTTTTTAATGCTAAATAATTATCTTGACTGATAATGTAATGAACGTTTAATCATCAACGCTGAGACTTAACATTTATAAAAACAGGACCCGCTCGGGCTATGTGGAAAAATGCCAAAATGTAGAGGAAATAAAGACATTAATTCTTTGTAAAATGTGTTTGTGTTTATTGCTGTTCATCTGATGGGGAATATAGTTGCACACGTTGGAGGTTTGGTCATTAGTTATCTAAAGAGACTGATGAGTAATCCTGCCTGTCTGTTACTTGTATGAGACTGTGAGCTTTAGTAAGCGATTTGTGAGTTTTCAGGTAAATCTGTCACACATTGTCACTTTTATAGCTCTGCAGAGCAGGTGGTTTTGTATCTCACATTCTTGTGTTAATGGCAGACGTCTTTAGACAACCTAAATATCTTTGAAAAATGCTGACACACTGCAGTCTTGTGATGCCTAGGCTTTATACTGGTGCTTGTGATAACGTAAGGAGTTTGGCAGCAGTTACTTCTGCTTTCGCATTGCTTTGAGATTTCCCTGAATTGCTTTACAACTTTACAGCATGTAAACTGCACACTCACCAGTGCTGGGCAAGTTACTTCCAAAAACAATTACATTATAGATTACTAGTTGCTGTTATTTCAAAGTGATTGGTTACATTATAATATTACTGTCTCTTAATTGTAATGTGTTACATGATTCCTCCATTACTTTTTAATTACTTTCACCAAAATAACTGTGGAAGTAGGACTTCGCATTTAAAACTGCAAAGTGTAGTTTAGTGCAGCTCAGTATACAGCCAATGTAGGCCTTGCGGTGTAGGTGACTTTTTATAAGAAGACAAAACATCACTAAATCTAAAAGGTAAAACTTGCTGAAATACATAAGTATAATATTACTGAAAATTTATTAGTAATACCTAACATTACTGTGTTACAGCAAAAAGTAATACATTACTGTAATTGCTTTACTTTTGTAACACTGACACCGACTGAGGTCACACGACAAGCTAGATCCAAAATGCACAGCGCACACACATTCAGCTGAAGTGCAGTTTAATTTAGGATTCGCCACCCACATGGACAGAGATTAAAGTAATAATCCTTTGTACTGACAGCTCTGTTGTTTGATCAAGAGAAGGAATTCTTGTGCGAATGTGGATATGACACATCTGTGAGTCTGTGATTCACTCGTTCATTAAAACCAAAACCCTCAAAATGTATTTTTTAAATATTAATTTCTAGGAAACAAATGTTATTTTCTGATTTCCCATTTTGCACTCTTACACTTCAGGGCAACAAAAAATGAGGCAAACAAAGTTTAGCAGTACTTTTTAAACACAACAATAGTGAATACTGTGCTTAATACAAATACTTAAGGGCCTGATGAGACCAGACAGTGTCTAGTTGTAGCCTCATTAACCTCTGTATAATTGGTGTTCAATTAAGTTCCACATTGACACACATCAAGGCCAGATGGCAGATAATTTAGGAACATTGACTAGTTGTGGGAAGCAATCAGGGGTCTGGTTTACGAAGCGGAGTTAACAAACTCTGGGTCTAAACCTGAACTCTGAGTTGATCAACTCTGAGCTGTCAAACTCTGAGTTTTTGATTTCAGAACAGGTGATAACTATTAGTTCACACAACTCTGAGTTCAATTGACCCTGAGTGTCGGGCGTGCACGAGCACATAAAAAGGCCATATCAATGGCATGTAATATTCTTTAAATCTTTTTACAAGGTTCTAAATGTGGGCTTGGGTGCATATGTTCACATTTTACCTACATATTAGCCAATAGGAAAAAGGCAGAGGCCCAAAAAACGGGTGGGGATCCACCACCAACACCACTCACAGAGGCTGAAGAGATGGCGCTCAGCCAAAACACTGGCCGGCCCATGACTGATGGCACCCCTGGAGGAAGCTCCTCCGATACAGCCATGCCCCAGGACAGGATTTCTTACATAAGAAGTAAGTAATTCCTATGAATGACGTATGTACATTTGTCCAGTGTTGGCTCAGTGATGGCCATCCATTATACTCATCATCGAACCCATCATATTCAAACCTATCGTAATTTATTTAAAGTTATAGATGAGTATGATGCTTCATTATTTGCCTACCAGTTAGTGAAAAATTGGAATAAGAATCATTCTTCTCATTAAATGAATGTCTTTAGCTACAAGTGTCTATTTTCTAAGTTATATCATAGTGGTACAATTTTCACAGTGCAATACTGCCAAGATGTAACATTTTTTAAAATTCTAATAGCTCCCTGTAACGCAGTTGTACAAGATGTACCTTGAGAAACAAATTAAGAAATCGGATCTGGAAATGGAATACATTAAACAAAAAAATGCAGAAAACCCAAATAGAAATACAAATATTGGAACATCAGTTAAAGGTGGGTAGTGGCACAAGTTGGATTGTTAACTGTCTTTTGACAAAATATTAAAATGCTGTTTTGCATATTCAGTTACAGGAAATAAAGAAGAGCTCATAAAATGATTGTCATTTGTATTTATTTGAAACCTATTTACTGGACATGATTAGAACATATCGCATTTCGAACAGCTTGTCCATCTGTTGCATCAACAGGAATGTCAGGGTTGTTATAAGGGTCAACCTCTGGTGCAGCAACCCAGGTTTCTCTTCTCATCACTGCAATATTGTGCAGGACTACACATGCAACAATGATATCACAGGCCCTTTCTGGGGTGACACGGAGCCCACGAAGGCACTGGAAACGGGGCTTCAGTATGCCCAGGGTCATCTCTATTCTGGCCCGGGTCCTGCTGTGAGCCAAGTTATATCTTTGCTGTGTGCCAGGCTCAGGATCAGGGTATGGGGTCAGCAGACAGGGCTGGCATAGGTACCCCCTGTCACCGAGTAGGTGACCACTGAACTCCCCTACAATAATGAGTAGACAGTTTACATGTTAAGGTGCAATAGGAGGGAACAAGATATTGCTTAAAGATTATAATATAGCTGCACTGTATACACTCACCACGAGCAAGTCTAGCACTCAGTGTGCATTCACGGAACGTTCTGGCATCATGCACAGACCCAGGCCACTTTGCCTCCATATTGCTGATGACATAGGCTGCATCACATATAATCTTCACGATGCAGAACAGTGATTAGTTACTGTAGATGTACTGTAACATAGGTCAATAATTCAATGCAGTAAACTACTAAAAGCTAGAAACTCACCTACCTGCACATTAATACTGTGGAATGACTTTCTATTCACATAGTCTCCTTCATTTACTGAAGGAGCCTTAATGGGAATATGTGTGCCATCTATGCAGCCAATCACACCTGGAAATCCTAGAAAAGACGGCATAAGCCTACTTAATTTGAACAGGTACTAGTTTCTAGTTTTGTATGGTGTAACAATGCAAAAAGCGTAACTGTATTTAATCTAGTCATAACCTACAATTGTTTATTGCTTCAAATTTTAAGGCATATTACTAAATATATTAGGCTATTACTTCATACCTGCAATTCTGTGGAATTCTTCCTTGATTATTCTACTACATCTGTGACCAGGAAATGCCACAAACGTGTAGAGAAAACGTTTGAGCGCAAGAGTAACCTGTCTGATACACCGACAGACGGTTGCCTTATAAACGTGTTGAGCATCACCAATATTGTACAGAAAGCTGCCATTAGAAAAGAAGCGAAGTGCTGTACAAAGAATTTGCTCGGAACTGAGAGGATGTCCACGGTGTGTTTGACGAGCAAAATGAAGGCTAAGAATATTGTTGAGATAAATGATTGTCTGTAATGAAAAATGGTAACGCTCTAACTGAAAATCATCTGTAAATGATAAAATATCTAAACGGGGTCTGATCACCCTCTCCCGATGGAGATTCCTGCGGATAATTTGTGCTTCGATGTCGACCGGTCTTTCGAGAAAAGGACACGCCATGTCTGAGAAAGTACCTGCTTCAGTCTGACGGTTCGTTTAAAGAGGAGAAACTCAGAGTTACAGGGACTAAACCTGCCAGCGAGCAGGTTAGCTTCACGGGGTATGTTACCGCGGTAACTGACTCAGAGTTGGGCTCAACTGGCTTTTCGAAACCGAAAACTCAAGAGTTTCGATTAACTCACACACAACTAACTCCGAGTTCTCACTAAACCCGCTTTGTGAAATACCCCCCAGACATGAATGGAACAGCACTGACTCAGCGGCTGAGTGTTCTAAAGACAAACAAGGAAAAAGCCGTCCCCATCTAAATGTTCTAATATTTCACCTGGATTTGTTAAACAAGAGAAGCAATCGTAAAACATGCAATACGTTGATTATCTCTTTTTTGCCCAGCAGTGTATCCCATTTTGGGTTTTTTTTAACTAAATGCAAATGATGTGACCCAGATATTACACACAGACAACCTTTAGAAAAAAGAGTGAAAATCATAGATAAACTAACTCCCTTAATTAAACTCTCCTTTCTGAAGAGCAGTAAAAGACAGTGGTGTTGCTCGACCACATGCAACAATAAATTCTGGGTCATGATCCCTGAGCAAAATGAAAAACTGGAAAATGAGGAGTGCGCATTTTCATTTTTTGGATGAAGAATGTGAAATCAGAAAATGTTTTTTGGATTTGGAAATAAATATTCAACAAGCAGACAGCACACAGCGTACCACAATGAAATGTGGCCTCTGTATTTGATAATCCGTGAACCAGCAGTGGGCAGCTTTTTGGCAGCTAGCCGGGGAGCAGTGCTTGGGGATGGTACCTTGCTCATTAGTACCTCAGTGGTACCTTTACCAGTCTGGGACCTGAACTTCTGATTAGGGGACCAACTTCCTAACCATTACTCTACCAACTGCCTTTTTTTTCATCATTACCGTACAATTTCTCCTCAGTAAACACTGAGTTGTTTAGAGTAGCTGCTTCTCACACAACCACGTATAAAACCAAGCACATATAACTATGTTTGACTCATTTATTGCTTTCCTGAATGTAATGAACAACAGAGTAATTGAGCAAGCACAGTGTCCTCTAACAACTCGATTCAGTCCGTCTTCTGTTTGTGTGCGTTTGTGTATGTGTGTGTTTTATCCAAACACTCCCGGATCAACCAGACATAAAGACTGCAGGAGTGTGTGAAAGTCCTGTAACGTCCATCCTTCTGCAGGTGAACTGGCAGAACTGCTACTGCTTAAAGGGCTAAGAGAGAAAGAGAAAGAGGAAAGGCCATTTTTGCAGAGAGACAATTCTGAATTTTGAAAATATGAGTGAATCAATAAATTATTCTGTCATTGTGAACACACCACAGCACACCACACAACAAAATGTGACCTCTGCATTTGACCCATCCCTGAAGGAGCAGTGGTCAGCTAACAAGGGCAGCGCCCGGGGAGCAGTGCTTGGGGGGCGATACCTTGCTCACGAGTACCTCAGTGGTAACTTTACTGGCCCTGGATTTGAACCTGTGACCTTCACGGGGCGAACACCCTACCGTTATGCCACCAATAATAATGCACAATATTAATCTGGAAACAGATGTGTTTATTTTTATTGTGGTCATGTAATATGATCAAGCGAAATCCCCTGGGATGCAAAATGGCAAACGTCACAAAGTGTCAACGCGTCAAGATAATGAAAAATTTGCCAAAGCACAAACAGTCTGTACTGCAGATGTTATTTTATGCACTTGTCTGCTAATAAAGTCTGCAGTTTATTATGGATGTTATGGCCAATGGCAAGCAAAAACTAAATGGGTCTTTCCTACCTTTCCTTAACATGCATTCCTTTATAGCATTACCACAAATTTTATTTATTTAGGTAGAAAAAAAGATTAATCGTGATTAATCACATGGCAGGTTGCTTGAAAGTACTCTTATCTACAAAACAGGAGCCTACAGCAAAGGTTTGGAAACCAGTGATATAGTACATTCTTTGTTTATAGGACCTGACTAAGATGGATGAGTCGTAATGTGCATTAATACTGCATTTATTGTCGAGACCCTGCATTGATACTTTCCCCCTGGGTAGTGTACAGCAAGTCTAAGTGTGTGTGTATGAGCGTATGTAACTCACTTTATACTGACTGGATCATTGAACGTGAGTATGATGTCTGTGGAGTATTGAGGCAGTCGGAACAAGCCCAGGTGAATGTTTACAGTGTTCTTGGCCTGGCAACACAACAACCAAGCAGAGTGTGAGAGGGACATGTTTAATAACATGTTTAATATATATATATATATATATATATATACACATACATATATACATATGTTATTACTAATGTTATAGTAATTATAATTATTACTGTTATTAAATGTATAAGGGGAGGGTTCTAAGTGCAACTGTATTAAAAGAAATGAATTAAAAGTTAAATGACAACAGAGGAAGCTGTAAAATATATAACCCCTATGAGTTCTAAAGCTTTGGAGAATAAATGGAAAAAGTCCACTCCAACTCCACTTTTTCAGCTCCAGCATGAGACTAACAAAGCAAACAAAAGAGAGGAACAGCGTAGACCAGACACACCTGTTCATTGAACTTGGAGATGAGCTGAGCTCCGGACAGCAGCCAGGAAGAGCTGCACTCTTTTAGGGAGATCTGGGATGGAGGGAGAGACTCTACCTCTCTCACCTCCCACTCGCCCGCCTGAGACGCCTTATTACTGCCCGCTATGTCCTCAAAATGATACCTGAGAGCCAGAGAGAAAGGGAGCATATTAAAAAATTGGGTATGGGATTTAAAGGACCACTTGCATGGGAGTTTAAAAATCTGATATTCAGTCAATATTTTTTATAAACACAAAACAAATATTTCCTTAAGATCTGTTTTTTGCCATTGCTAAGATACCACATAACACTCCATAATTTAGTTTCAAATATAGTGATGTTTTCATAAATAAGAATATATAAAAATACAAAGTGTAACTGTTAGGAATAAAGGTACCACTGAGGTACTGTCCCCAAGCACCGCTCTCCAGGCGCTGCCCACTCCTGATTCATGGATGGATCAAATGCAGAGGTCACATTTCATTGTGGTGCACTGTATGTTGTGCTGTGTTCACAATGACAAATAAACACTCACTTAAATTTACTTACCTATTAAATGCTTTTTACTGAAAAACCATTCAAATATTATTGACCGCTGTGATAGCTGTGTACTTGTTCCAAATGACGACATAAGTCATTATGTTAACATAAGCAATTCAAACTGTGCCCAATCAAATAGCTACATTTTGAATTCTACGTGAATTTTAAGATCAGTGAAGATTCATACTTCTAACTGTTTCCTTATCTGATACTAGACTTATGGCAGATGATGTTTTTAATTTTGAAAAGATTGTTTAGGGTTTTGGCAATTCAGAAAAACTTTAACCTACCTACCCAGAAACCATGAACAGTGCTGACCCCTGGAAAGAAAAAGAATTGTAGTTTAGTTTGTTCACCTGGCTGCCTGTGAGTCCTCCACATGTGCCTGGTACTCCAGCAGCTCTATGATGACGCTCTGGTCTGTACCACTGTGGGCAAAAACCTCCTGATTGTCTGGAATCTGACGCAGTTTGCTGTGAAAGAAGAATGGAGTTTTATGAGTAAACGTGAGTTCACCCTCATCTGCACTGTGCATCTCTTCTAGATCTGAACAATACATGCAGTCTTCTCATGGCATTATACAAACAGCACATTTACTTAATGCGAGTAGCCACTAGGGAGCCAGTGCAGGTTCTGTAGTAGAGATGTGGTGTGCGAGAATTTAGGAACATTGTAGATGCAGCAGCATTCTTAATAAACTGAAGTGGTCTAATTGCCTTCAGCGGAAGTCTAGCCATTATAGAGTTCACTTACTTTATTTTAGACTTTCTATTATGTAAGCAATGTCCGTGCACAACAGACTGGATGTGAAAGTGAGTGGTTATTTATTACTGTAAATACACCATAAAGGTTGAAGTTGTAATGGTCAGTACCTGACGTCCATGGCGTTTGGCGGGACGCGCGCGCTCAGAGCGCCTCCGAACAGCGGCTGCGCCATGGCGCAAGACAAAACACGCTAAAGATACGACATGAACATGAAGTATGACACAACTTTACTCCGGTTCACCCAACAGAATAGCGTCTAACCCCAAATCAATACAAAAACTATAAGTTACTACTTCAGAGTGGTTAACTGTATGTTGAATGTGAATGCCGACATGGGTAAACTTCCGCACGTCGCTATTTCCGGGAAGTGACGCAACAACGAAGTAAATGGCCAAGGCCGAGGCCGCCCCCTGCTGGAACACACGGACATAAAGTACATAAAACATAAAGCTCATTGCACCTCGTTCGCAAACCGTGAACCGTGTTCTTAAAACCCACTTACGCAGTTTTTACAAAGATTCTGACATTCACCAATGTTTTCTTATTTGAGATTCGTTCCTAGGTCAGAACAGAATGTACAGTTGCTGAAGAGCATCTCTTGCGCAAATATTGTGGCATGCATGTTTGTGCAAAACATTATATTTTTTGGTTTTCCTCAATTCTACATTTTATATTATTATACTATTTGTATAATATTATACTATTTAAATGTCTTGACTTTCTTAATGACAACTTTCTGAAAAACTTCAAAATTGAAAATGAAGTTGAATGTCTTTAAGTAGTACAGTAATTAAATAGTACAGTTTTATGTACAGTATTTTTAAACAACACAAAACTTCAATACCTGTACGGTGAGAGAGTATTCTACCATACAATAAGGCATGGACATTAAGTCTCATCCCAAAACATCAAGTGTAGTTAAAACCTTATTTAATGTACAAAACATTTATTAATAATAATTCAGTAGTAAACTTTAAAGTATGATGTTAAGTTCACTTAAAGAACTGCTTACTGAGAGTATGAAAAGTGTAGTGATAAGGATATACATAGGATAAGGACTTCATAAGGTTATACTTGACAGACAAATATGAACTTTACTCAAGTTTACTTAATAAAATGAAATATCCAAATAATTTTTGCTAAGGCTGTAGACGAAATATAACAGTTAATCAAAAAGATGGAAAAATTTATTTGAATTATGCTAAAGACTGAATGTACGGATGGCATTATATGTAAAGTGCTTTGTGACAATGACTGTTGTTAAGAGCGCTATATAAATAAATTTGAATTGAATTGAATTGAATGAAGGCGCAGTAGTTAGCGCTGTCGCCTCACAGTAAGAAGGTCCTGGGTACGAACCCCGAGTCGGCTGTGGGGACTTTCTATGTTCTCCTCGTGTTTGTGTGGATTTTCTCCGGTTTCCTCCCACAGTCCAAAGGCATACAATATAGGTTAATTGGCGACTCTAAATTGGCCCTGTAAGGTGTGTGTGTGTGTGTGTGTGTGCCCTGCCTACGGATTGTCCCCGCCTTGCGCCCGTAGTTCCCGGGATAGGCTCCGGTCACCGCGAGCCAGCGGTTCGGATAATAAATGGTTGAATGTACTCTGTACATTAGTCAATTGAACACTAGGTGGCACCGGACATCAAGATTCAAGATTCTTTATTCTTTATCAACTCCATAAATGGTCAGTTTTTAGTTTTACACAAGTAAGCAAAACATCTTAAAACGTAAAATGTGAGAGTTGTTTTTCTCTTATAGTGGCGCGTATTACACTTGTACTTATTGTTTTTCGTGAGAGAAAACTACACTTTATGAAGACAAGTGGAGGTCTGTGGTGACTTAAAATTGAACTTATAAGCAAAAAAAAAGCATATACGTTTCACATGGAGTAAAGATGACTGAAAATTGAGTATCTGAAAGACAGTGTAGAGTTTTACACGTGTCAAAGGTTCTGACTAACCAAATCCACTCCACTTGCATATGCTGCTTCATTCATAATTTAAGGAACAGTCCTTCCAAATATGCTTTGACAGTTAGATTTGCTAAAGGTTTTCTTTAGATTTCAGTGATTGTTGGTAGATCTGAAGTCGGATTGTGCCAGATTGAGATGGTAGTTTGGAGTGTCTATGTTTGCCTTCCCTCTTTATGAAAAAGAATCTTTCCTGAATTCCTCATTCATGGATGGAGCCCAGGACTGTAGACGTTACTCAGCGGAATTATGGACACATAAATTATAAAATAATTATGATAAATATCATTGGCAGGTAAGGCTTTGGATTCAGTTAAATGAGCAGACTTAGTTTTCTGTCATTTTTATCTGTGAATGTATGAATATTGTGTGAGTTTCTATAGAATTTTATTTTTATTCATTTCACTTCTTGTAAAATAGCATTGTAATATTTATTGGTGTGAATATGCACCCCCAGATAAATAAAATGAGTGTCAGTGTGTCACAGTTGTGGCAGGAAATAAATAAAAGAACAACTGTCTGTGCAGTTGTTGAGGTTTTCCAATATAACGGTATCTTACGAGTCAGAACTCCGCCGCTACTGCTGCGGTCACCTCGAACCTTATGTGAACTTTCACATTCTCTTTAATTTTCTCTATATATCTACCTTTTCCAGCCGCGTTCCACACAGCTACACACAATCTCCATCTTAAACTGAAAGCAATCTTTTCACCCTTTCAGCTTGGAAATAACAGCTGTGAAATTTTGGGGGGAAATACTGGTCCTCATATATATAGGCAAATATCTGACAAATTTCCCATTTTTTCACAAATCAATCATACTCTCACAATCACCTAATGAACTGCCCACACACCCCCCCTCACTCTCTTTCTCTCCCACCCCACCCCTCTCTCTCTCTCTCTCTCTCTCGCACACATACATTTCAACCGTCTCTCTCTCTTACACACGCACATTCTCGCTCGTTCTTTCACTTGTTATCTGTAAAGCTGCATGTAGGAGTTCTGACTCACATCTCGGAAGTCTGTGATGGAGATTTCACTTTAATTTAATTCACACACATTACCAGCGGTTTTGGACCGTTAACAACGTTTTTTTAAAAAGTCCCTTCTAAACCAGTCTCTAAATTCAAGTCATGGGAACTAGCAAATCAATAGAGCAGCAACTGAAAGTTTGGCGGTTGTATTTTTTTCTTTTATTGGGTAAGTATGTCTTTATTCAATCTGCTTAAATCCGGACATGAATGTAATTATTTAATTCATGTTGGACCTTTAATGCTATTACTATGTAAAGACAGATGCCACTAGCTATGTATATAAGATACACTATAATGTTCTAGTAGCCTTATTAATATAATTAGAAGTTAAATTGCGAATGATTCATTTTTCAATTTATTGGACTTGGGTTGCCTCAAAACGTTCACACTCTAAATATTCCGAAAATATGTGACTATAATATCCTTGTTTGAAATATGTTTTGATAACGTTTTGTTTAGAATTATAAACCAAATTTACCACTTTAAACTAGATTAGCTGAATTCTCTTCTGTTGTCTGGCTTCTGTGTGTATCTGAAGTTCTTTATATTATTTAATAGTAAAATATCTTATCTTATCTCAGTATTTTTTTTTTTCATATCAGCCGACATCGATATATATCACGATATGTCAAATCACTGTCAAACCACCTTTTTTATTTCTAACTGTGATAAGAAGACATCATAACATTAATTTTACTTATTTTGTCAGAAGTTGAACATGAAGTCAGCACATTTCTGATGAAAACTGACTTGCCCCTGTAGAAATCTTTAGGTTTTTTTTAGCTTTATGTCATATAAAAGTGCTGAAACTGTAGGCATAACTACTAGAAATAGTAGGAACATTGTCAGTTTTATTGCCTAGTTTTTATTACGCACTCTATGGCCTAACAGTCTGACACTTCTTTATCCATTTGGTATCCATCAGAATATAGATTTCTTTATTTGATAAATAAATGTTCTGTATTTCTTTTTTCCTATTGATTAAGCCATAACATTATTAAATTGAAAAAAAAAAAATTTGAATGAAGATTGAAAATGAAGAAATACTAAAGGTTTGGGTCATTTTGAGCCAGTTTGGCCTATAAAATGAGCTGCTTTTGGCTTTTCTGGAAGAGAACTACATTTCCCACAATCCCCCGCACGCCCCTCAGAGCCGCGGGACTATAAAGCGTTAAGCGCAAGCTCAGGAATACACGATGGAAAATATCTGCTGTATTATGAGTAGAACGCTGGTTGTTGTGGTTATTTATCAGCTAAAATATGCGCTGTGTCTGTAATAAAGGGACGTTTTAACTGAACTGGAGCGTTTTAGCGAGTAATGGCGCTCATGCGCGGGCTCACAAACACTGCGGGTGTTTGCATCGCAAAAAATGTTATTTATGCGTTTTTATGCATTCACCTATGTTTTTGTGCACGGAATATCTCACAAATACTTTCCCATACTGATCAGGTCTTGTCTTGGTCGTGCCACTGAAAACGTTGTGCATCAAACAAAAGCGGTGCATGTTTAAGCTAAGTATTTCAGTGTATTCGTACAATCGTTTTAGCTCTACTATCACCGGTCTGTGTATGAACATGCTTTCGACATAATTTGCAGTGTGCACTACTCTGCTTCATTTCGGACTTTAAATAGCCAATATATTTCCAAACTGCGGAATTCTTCGGACCCTTTTTTTTTTCTCCCAACAATGTCCTCGTCCTTTGAGCCTTGCACCTTGCACAGTGTCCATTGAAGTCTCTTTCTATAACGGTATTGCTTGTCGTCATTGTAATCTATTTTATCTCGCTCGGTCTCCTGACATAGTGTTGTGCACGGCTGCTGTAGCCCACAGCTTTAGCATGTGAGACGCGACGCTTACGTAACTGACGTGAGCTGGAACGCTTTTGCAACCACGTGATTGGTTCGGCACGGCGCTGTTTTTATTATCGTTGACTTCTCGTGAAATCAGAAGGTGGACGGAATGATCGATTTTATATCGACTATATCTATGTTTTCTATCGAGGAAGGTCCGTGTACCTTGCGTTCATTGGATTTTCGACTCTGACACCAAAATCGGAAAATGGATTTTAAGACCTGATTTGGGTTTCCGATCTTAAAATAAAAATCACACATTGCATTTTAAGACCTTATTTTGATAACTGTTTTACTGCCAACTGACAGAAAATGAATATCGAAGCATTTTGTGGAGAATAAAATGATTTTTAAATCAATGGCTCGATTTTCTACATTTTTATTTTCAACTGTACATTTTTACTTTTGAATGAACCTGAAATAAAACAGGAAAAAATAATAAATCGGAACTTTACCATTAACTTTTTAATGGTAAGAAAAGGATCACTTTAAAGGAGTCCGGGTCCGACATGAACGGACAAGAATGTCCGGACTCTCATTTCAGATGACTCCCTCTGTACCCCTAACTGACACAACGTAGATGAAATATCTGCATATGTGTGCCTTTTTTTAAGTATTTCCTTAATTAACTCGCCATAGGGCTCCAGAGACGCCATTTTTTTTTGTGATCCTCCGTCTTGGCGACTTGTGCCCCGACACTCAGACTTTTACGTCACACGATGTGCGACGCTCCGGACAATTTTTTTACATGTTAATAGAAAAATAATCTGTCTTTACATTTGAGATTATTAGATATTGTATTTGTTTTCACGTCATTTTTTGTTTTGCGATTTTGGTTTCAGAGTCGAAAATCCAATGAACGCAAGGTACACGGACCGAGGAAAAGCTATTTCGCGATAATTATCTTTATCATTTTATCGCCCAGCACTAGTGTTAGGGTTAGAGTCAATTTTCAGATGTCCAATTAGCAACTTGTCCAAATAGCAAACATACCAGCAGTCTATTTTTACAATGCACAATCATGAGTTGGATCACAGGATGGAAAATACAGAATGACGATGAATACCCAGACATATTATTTAGCCTACTTGTTCTAAATTTTCTGACCAATATGCAATGTAAATAGAAGGATAGATACTAGACTACAGCTAGTTAGATCCTAGACTACAGCTAACCCTAACCCTCACGCTAGCATCACTGAGACACTATTTTAGCCCAAGTGGGAATTATAAAAATTCTACAGTAAGAAAATTAGTAAAATAATTAGTAAAATTCTATAGTGACATATTAACACCAGTAGTCCTTTGGATGATTTAGAATAACAGAACACTACTTGAAATATATATGTTAAAAAAACAACAACCCAGAAGCAAAGTTTGTGCTTTTCTTTATTTTTATTGTGAAAAAGCAAACTGAGCAATATACAAAAAAGAAATATTAAGTCATAGAACTTAAGCAGTGATGATATAACAAAAATCATCAGCGCCTTCTCTGGATCTCCTTGTTTCTGACCCGGCAAGACACTCCTCAATGGCATTTGTGGTTATCAGAACAAGTGATGAAATGAAAGTCTATGGAATGACAGCCAACAAGTAACAAAAAATCAACAGTTCATTTACAAAGTGATGACGCATTTGAGGGCTGTGGAGGCCTAGAAAAGATAAACTGTCTAACTCCACAATGAGTGGAAGTTCATTCCTGCTCTGACCAATTTGAGATAACTGATTCGAGGTCATTCAGTGACCTTTTGTTTGACTTCAACTTTTGACTTGATTTCTTTTCAGTAGTTTCATTTAGCAACGTCTGGGGTTTTAATCTGGACTTAGAACATCCCAAGAAATTCATCTCACCTGAGAGCGGACCTGTATTTGGTCACCGTGTCTGTCACTTCGCATCTCAGCCGCAAGAAAGGTAAGTCTAAATGGCACAAGTAAATCAGTTAGGACTAATTGACGACCTGACGACAAAATATGGTGATGATTGATTAAATTTTTTTGATATGCAGTGCAAAGGGATGTACAGATTTTCAGCTTGGGGACTTACTGTAAACTATATTGCAAAAGGATTTTTTAAATATTAAATATTTTACAGACCGTATCTACTTTTAAGGCCCCTTTAACCTTAGTAATAACACATTGAATCTTTATTCAAACTTTATAATGTTCTTTATGACATTGTTCATTACTCAATACATTGCATACTGTACACAAATCTATATGTCTGTACCCATATCTGTCTGTCTGTCTGTCTGTCTGTCTATCTGTCTATCTGTCAATCTACTCTCTCTTTTCCACTGAGACAATGAGGATGATGATGAAGAAAATACAGTCTCTCTCTCTCACTCTGTTTCTCTCTCTCTCTCTCTCTCTCTCTCTCTCTCTTTGGGTGCAGTGTGCTGGTGACTGACCCTCTGATTGGAAATGGTACAGGGGGTATATACAGATGTTCCTATGCGGATGCCCATTGTGTTCGTGTTCCTGTTGAAGGTGACCATTTCTAATACTGTACACACTCCCACACACACACTTACACATGACTAATTTCTCAGACCAGGTCATAAAGTCATGTCACAAGACAAGCACAGCACTAACTTCCAGTAATGGTGTGTCATACCCAAAATGTTAAATGGACAGTGCCTTAATCGACATCTGGTTTGTGAAGAAAGCTGTGAATGTTTCCATCTCAGTGCCCTGCCATCAGTTAGTTTCCTAACTGCAGCAGCAGTGTGAATGAGAGATTTCAGCTTCTGTAGCTGTAAGTGTGCATCTGTTAAGGGGAAGGAGGGGGTAGGGGTGTTAAACAATCTATGTGTTAACCAAAAAGTAAGTTACGTTTTTACCCACTGTTCCTGTTATTCTTATTTTAAAATGTGGTGCGCTTATAGCGTTCTCACGCACACAACAGGAAGTGCATGTGCGTACACACAGGACAGAAACGCCTTTTGTGCATGAATTTTGTGCTACTAGATCAAATTTTGTTAGGGTATGACCTCAAATCAATATCATGTTTAATTGAACAATTTACCTCAATGACGATTAATGAACAATTCTTTTGTTTTTGTTTAAAAAAAAAATATATATATCAAAATAACTATTACATCAATTATATTAAATGTTGGTTTTGATTCATTTTCGGTTATTTGCCCAGCGCTAATCGATGTCCACTCAAGTGGATGTAGTACAGGAAAAGGTTAATAATTGAATGAGCCTGCTCTCTTTATTTCTGCTTTTGACCACTTTTTCTAATCAGAGGTGTCTTTAAAATAACAACAATGTAGCCATAATGCAGTCTAACGCAATTGGTAGGTGACTCTGAGAGAAGTTGGCAGTGTACTGGTTAGGGTGTCGACCCCGTGATCAGAAGGTTGCCAATCCCGGACTGGGTACCACTGGAGGCTTTTAGAATGCATTGACTTTACCCAGAAATCAAATCTTTACCAACTCAGTTCCCTTAATCTGCTTTTTCTCATCTTACTTACTAAATTTGAACAATATAAAAACTGATCCCTATCACTCTCTAATTAGAAACCCAAAACGTCACTATGAAGTCCACTTTCCAACCTGATGTGTTTATACTCTCACTTTCTGTTCTCTTTCACAGTTGAGTCAGGCACTACATTTGGACTGTCACTGGCCTGTGGTCAGCACCGAGCTGTGGTGAGTGAGTTGCTCTAAACATTACGCTGTTGTCCCCGTTCATTTTAGGCAGCCCTGCCATCCATAAAGAATTTGAAGTATTCGTAGGCCAGGAAACCCCTGTTTTTCTGCCTTTCCGTTGTTTTCTGACAAATTGCGCCCTCCCCCCACCCTGTTAAACATGCTGCAGGGTTACACTGCCGTTTCTTACTTTCACTTCCTTAGGAGAAAACCATGAGAGCTTTACAGTTGTTAAACTGTAGTGTATATAGGACTGCATGGCTCTGTATGCTCAGAATTGCGTATAAGGTTTAGCAGCACTATGGAAACGGAGAACATACACCACTAATTAAATACTCACACTTACACCACACGGACAGGTGCATATTCCTGATTATGTCACAGAATATATGTATGATCTTTCTCTTTCTCTCTTGCTCTTTAAGGTCTGTGGTCCTCGTTTGGAACAGAATTGCGAAGGCTTTAATTATCTAAATGGGATGTGTGCCGAGTTTAGTTCCTCTCTTAAATACTCTCACACACTCAAACCTGCTTTTCAAGGTATATGTCTAGAGATTAATGGTATTAATGTGTGCTATTAATGGTTTAAAAAATCAGCTATGTTGGTAAACAGATGAATTTACCAGAAAAATGGCATAATGGATGTGTACATTGGTGTGCGTGTATGTTGCAGAATGCCATGTGATTCCTCCGTTGGATGCTGTAATCCTGTTTGATGACTCCGTCAGCATCAGCCGTGACAATTTCCTAAAAATGATTGAATTCATCAAAGCCATAGTTGGGACATTCACAGACACACGTGCACAGGTCTCTCTCTCTTTCAGTTTGCGTTTATATTTTTGTGTGTTTGTCCGTGTGAGCGTGTTCTAATCTATTACTGGTGTGAGTCTGTTAGGTGGCGGTGGCTAAATACTCCACAAAAGCTTCTGCGATATTCCACTTTGAGAACTTCGCCGCAAATCAAAATCCAGATATTCTAATGAGGGATGTGACACACTCTCAGGGAGACACGTACACCCCGACGGCCATCCGTTTTGTACTGTGAGTGTGAAAAGAAACACACACACATAAAATTCAGCAATATTCATCCGTTTCTCCTGTACTGATGAATATGTACTGTGTTATGTTTCCTAGACTATTGTGTATTAAAATTCATGTTCCTTAATTAGGTTTATTTGACTGAATCTGGCATGTTACATATCTTCCTGACTGATGACAAGTTTTGAGATTGTGATCTTAAAGCATCTTGTCTCTCATGCCATCTCTTTTCTACCAGGGAGAACATGTTTTCGGAAGAAGTGGGCATGAGAAATGGGTCTCAGAAACTGCTGGTTGTGATCACTGACGGCAAATCAAATGACAAAAAAGAGAGTTTTGACACGGTCATCCCCCTGGCTGAGAAGAGAGGGGTCACCAGGTTTGCAATTGGGGTAAAGCAAACCTTCTACTGCAGTCTTATCTTTTATGCTGACAAGGGGTGTAATGATACATTGATCTACATCGATTCAGTCATCAGTGATAGCATTGATCCAGAATGAAAACATTGATCGGACATCATATATATTGTATCACTTTTTATTGAACAAGATGTCTGTTCTTATTGGAAGGGAAAATGGCTTTTCATTTAAATGTCTAGCTGAGCAGAATGTTAAAGGAGAACTTCGGTCAATTTCAAGCTCTATTGTTCAGTGTCACAGAGTGCTGTCAGTTGCGACAAAAACCGCAAAAAATTATAAATGATAAATAATAAAAACACTGGAAGAAGCATAAGTCAGTATAGGCAGCACCAATTTTTGTCGTTTTTGTGGATACTGACAGCACTCTGTGATAGACTCTGACAATAGAGCTAAATGTTGAAATTGACCAAAGTTCTCCTTTAAGTCATATCTTTCTTGCTTTTTGTGATTTGATATAAATGGGAGTGATTGTGTTAAATCAGCATATAATGTTTCTCATACTAATCACTGGCTTCTAAACTCAAAATCCAAAATCATATCGTAGCAGACTCAGCAGACATCAAACCATTGTGCATTTAGTCATTGTCCACTGAATCGCTAAAATATAGTTTTGTGATTTACACTCCTTATGCTGACCACTGTTTAAGCATGGACTCTTTCATTCTCTCTCTTTCTCTCTGTCTTTCTTTCTCTCATAGGTAGGTAATGAGTACTCCCTTGATGAGTTAAGGCAGATCGCTTCATCTCCCAGCTTTGTGTTCCAGACAGCCAGTTTCAGCACTCTGGCCTCCATTCTTACCCAACTGAAAGAAAAGATATTTTCAGTAGAAGGTAAATGAATTTACAACATTATAGTTCCAGACATGAATTTACAAGTTTTAGTAATCTATAATGGGTAAATTATCTAGCCCCGGGTCGACGTTAGGGCCTTTCAGTGTGGAGTTTGCATGCTCTCCCCATGTTCATGTGGGTTTCCGCCAGGGGCTCCAGTTTCCTCCTGCAGTCCAAAAGCATGCGCTATTGGTTAATTGGCAGCTCTAAATTGGCCTTGTAAGGTGTGACTGAGAGTGTGATTGTGGGAGTGTGGGTGTCCTGCGGTGTGTTGGACCTGCCCATGGTTGGTCCCCGCCTTGCGCCCTTAGTTCCCAGGATAGGCTCCAGTCCCCTCCGCGACCTCGGTTGAGATTAAGCGGTTTGGATAGTGAATGAATGAATGAATAATAATCTGTTTTGTGTGTGTGTGTGTGTGATGCAGGTACAGACGTTGGGAACTCAAGCTCTATCCAACTAGAACTATCTCAGGGTGGTTTTAGTGTTGCTCTGCAAGAGGTGAGGTGTATAACTGGCACGTCTATGAGTTTAACAATGAGAAATAAAACTTAATGAAAATGAGTAGAGCCGTATTTCTTTTTGGACTGCACATCATGTGGCGCCTAACATTGTAATAAAAATTTGTCATTGTTTTTCAGTACTTAATAGTTTGTGTATGTGTGTGTAGGAGGTGAGTGTGTTTGGCGTGGTGGGAGCGTATTCCTGGGCAGGTGGAATAGAGGAAAAAATTCCTATGCTGAATGCATCCTTTATCAATGCTTCTCATGTGGAGGAAGACGTGAAAGACTCTTACTTGGGTAAAAATTCACCTGCCTGTCTAGATCTTTCACATTTATATTGTGCCGGTTTGTCATTGTGAACACACCACAGCACAGCCCACAGTGCACCACAGCGAAATGTGCATTTGACTCATTCGTGAAGGAGCAGTGGGCAGCTGACATGGTCAGCGCATGGGGAGCAGTGCTTGGTGACGGTACCTTGCTCATGAGTACCTCAGTGGTACATTTACCAGTCTGGAGACCTTCCGATCACATGGCGTTACCTTCTGATCACCTAACTATTGCTCTACCAACTGCCCCTTTCTGGTTGTCAATGTATGTACAGGCCAATTGTATGTAACTTCTTGTTGCTAAAAGACATTTAAACATTTATTTTACTGTTTTTGTACTACTAGAGTGCACCTCAATGTGACAATGAATCATAGATATTGCTGAAATAACTATTTTATTTGACTCTCAGTGGTTCCCTACATATGGTCTAACTACTAGACTACATCAAAATAGATAACACTGAGTCATAATGCATGTTAGACACAGTGATGTTTTTTACCTTTGCTTGGAAATTTTCAATAACTGGACAACATAAAATTTTAGTAGAATACCCCTGGGTTAGGCTTTATGGCAATTAGGGTGCAGGGGTTAAAACATTATCTTCATCTTCATCCTTGTCATCCGTGTCACTAATTATTTGTCCATGGTGAACTCTGTGGTGTCTGCAGGATACTCGGTTGCCGTGGCGACAGTAGAGGCCAAGGTGGTTTATTTTGCAGGAGCTCCGAGATACAAACACATGGGAGCAGTATTAGGCTTCAGCCGTAACAAATCGGACAATGGTTGGGAGGTCACTCACAGAGCCAACGGCTCTCAGGTATTCTCTAACACTATTGAGGATTTGAGGGAGGGAGCATGTGTGTGTGAAACGAGGTGTTTATGCTGTATTCAGCTGCATGTGGTAATAATCTTTAGGGGTTAGCAAGATGTTCACCCACTTTACGGTAATCTCATTGTTTCTCACGTTTTTTCTTCCTACAGGAAGTGGTGTGTGTATGTGTGCACGGCACGCTAGTACTAAATAAGTACACACTTCATCTCTCTCTCTCTCTGTCTTTCTCTTTCTCTCCTTTAAGCTTGGCTCATATTTTGGGGCGGAGGTGTGTGTGTTGAATGTAGGCGATGGGAGGATGGTGTTGGCTGTGGGGGCCCCTATGTTCCACGCTGCGGGGGTTGGAGGAGAGGTTCATGTCTGCAGTCTGCTTTCCGGGGTAATACAGCACACACACAAGCATGCACATAAACTCACAAGCACCAGACAAGTCATTGCATCAAAGCATCAAACCAAAATAAAGCATACACCAAACACTTTCACATGCATATATATTAGGGCTGGGAATGTTAACATGTTACTTCACACAATTAATCTGGAGATTTTAGGGTGTTAATTTTTTTTACATGCATTTCTTTGTTCCAGTTCCACACATTTATTGTCTTATCAGGGTAAAAAAATGAAGTTTTTTGAACTTGCCATTAATCAGTGTTTCATTCATATAGTTATTTTTGTAATCAATTCCCAAGACTAATATATACACAGATCAGCTATAATATTATGACTACTTGCCTAATATTTTGGGTAGATCTACAGTTATGTGGTGTGTTAGGAGGGTGGTGGTGGTCTAGTGACTAGGACCAAGCTTCTGGAGCAAGAGTTTGTAGGTTTTAAATCTTACCTCCAGCACTACCACCACTGGGTCCCTGAGCAAGACCCTTAACCCAAAGTTGCTTCAGGGACAGTTACTGTGGATTGGAAGTTGCTCTGGATAAAAGTGTCTGCTAAATGCTATAAAAGTAAATGTTACATTTCTGTCAGAAACAGTCCTAACATTTTCAGTCACTTTTCTTTTCTGACCACTGCAAACTAGGAACACCCCACAAGAGCTGCAGTTACTCTTACCCAGTCATCTAGCCACCACAATTTGACTCTATTCAGTGTGGCTCAAATCATTATTCTTGCACATTTTTGATACTTCCAACACATCAACTTCAAGGACACAATACTCACTTGTGCTTAATATATCCGACTTACTCGGATTTCCAAGTTCCCACTGTCAGGTTTTACTGTAACGTGAAAGTTTTACCATGCAGTCTGTTAAGACAATGCCGTAAACCCAAATTAAGGCCTTTGCGGTGAATTCATGTATTTGTTCATGCTTATTACATATTTATTACCTCTTCTGTATTACTATACAAATATGCATGAACAGCCTGCCCAGGGTTGTTCTCCGCCTTGCGCCCGTCAGTTCCCGGGATAGGCTCCGGTCCCCCCGTGACCCCAGTTGGGATTAAGCGGTTGAGATAATGAATGAATGAATGAATGAATGAACGAATGAATGAATGAATGAATGAATGCATGAACAATTATTACGTAGTGATAAAGGACCATTCCATGTTCATAACCCAAAATTGCTCCTTTAGTCTCTGAACTGCTCGACCGTGTTACATGGAGCTGCTGGCAATGTGCTGGGCCGCTTTGGATCGTCCCTAGCAGCTCTACAGGACCTGAATGGAGATGGTGTGATGGAGCTGGCAGTGGGGGCTCCAGAAGAGGAGCAGGGCAGGGGGGCGGTGTATGTGTTCCTGGGCCACCATGGGGGTGTTAAAGTCAAATACGATCAGGTGAGACATTGTTTTCCACTTATTTAAGCCAAGATCCTGCTCCAACTCTTAGTGGTTTCTCTGCATTCTGATTTGTGGATCTGTGTGTGTGTGTGTGTGTGTGTAGAGGGTAGCAGGGACTGCACTAGGTCTGTTAAACTTTGGAGTCTCTCTTCATTCTGCTGGAGATCTGAGCTCAGATGGTTTGCCTGATGTTGTGGTGGGATCCAAGGGGGCAGCTATTGTGCTTCGGTAAGAGAGAGAATGTGTGTGTGTGTATGTGTTTGAGAGAGAGGAAACAAAGAGATAAATGTCTTTCTCTTGCTGTTTCCTTTAAGGACGCATCCTGTCATGTGCATAAATGTCTCTCTCACTCTGGACCCACCAATCATACCACAGGAGTCCTTCCACTGCTCCGCCCCTCATGGGGTCAACACAGTCCTGTCCAAGGCCAAAGTGTGTGTTAAACTACAAGAGATTTCAAAGGGAAACATAAAAGGTACACAATACCACACACAAAGCATTCCCATATCTACCCAAAGAATGTTAGTAGATTAGTTTTTTTTTATTTTTGTGGATATCACTAACACACATAGGACACACTTTTTCTACAATAGCTGCACTTCTAGTTTTTGCTTGTTTCATTTGTTGGAGCGCAGTAGACCGCATTTATATTTTGTTAATTTTAGTGTTTAGTTCATTTAGCTTTTGAGTATCTCACTGATTTAAGCTTTTCTTTCTAATATCTCTTAATTTGGTTTTACTGTTAATGTTAATACTGTTAATTTCTTCTGTTACATGAGACTTTTAATGTGTTACATGAGACCTGTTCCATTAACTTGTACAAATGGTTTGCATTTTAAAAGATAAATTAACTCTAATTAACTCAACATACTCCAAACTGAGGTAGACTGTGTGTTGTATGTTCAGGTCCACTCCGTGCTGAAATGTCCATGGCTCTACAACTGGATGCTGGCTCTGCGTCTCCTCGCCTGCTTTTCTCGCCCAAATCCAGCAGCTCTGTCTGGAACATCACCTTAAGCAGCACAACAACCTGCCACACACTATCACTCATCAGCCAGGTAAACACAACATGTTTCAGCCTCGGTATGGTTTGTGTGTGTGTGTGTGTGTATTGTTTGTATTTTATTATACAATGACACATGATAAATGCTGAAATATTAATGTCTTAATATGTCTTCTGTAGAGGTGTTAATCTTTTAATCTGTATACTGTAGAAATATTGATTCGTATTCTTGACTTGTATTTTGTAGAAACCTTAATCTCTTAATCTGTATTCTTCAGAAATATAAATCTCTTAATATGTATTTTGCAGAAATATTGACCTGTTCATTTGTATTCCGTAGAGACTGTGATCTATTAATCTATATTCTGCTGAAATATTAATTTTGAAGAGGTGAAGAGGTGGTTAATCTCTAAGTCTGGATAATATAGAAATATAAATATTTTAATTTGTATTCTGTAGAAATCTTAATCTCTTAGTCTGTTTTCTACAGAGGTGATAATCTGTTGATTTGTATTCTGTGGATGTGTTATTTCCTTAATATTCTTTTCTGCAGAGGTGTTAATCTTTTAATTTGTATTATGTAGAGCTTTGTATTCCAAGTTATAATATCTTGAATTGTATTCTGTGTCATTATTAATATCTTAATCTGTGTATAGCAGCAAAATTAATCTCTATATTTGTTGATCTGCAGAGTTGTTTGTCAGACTACCATGATGTGCCACTCTCTGGGAAGCTCACTATAGTCGGGGAAACTGTAGCAAACACTAGGGGCCTGAAGCCTGTCCTCAACCCTCTCTGTCCACAAACATTCACACACATGGTGAGCAGGGTTTGGTGTAATACATCCAGTACTTTGTTTGCACATGAATAAGCAGTGCATTAAGTGCCAAATGCGTGTGTTCTTATTAGGTATTACTGGAGAAGGTGTGTGGGGACGACCATGTGTGTGTTGCTGATCTGAGCATTTCTCTGAGCATCCCCAGGTTGGTGTGTCAGTAGTCGTCCTGAGTTCTGAACATAGATCAAAAGTGTTTACATAAAATATGCATCTTGTTTATGCCAATCTCTGGATTTTTAAAGCTTTTAATGTCATAATCTGTGTTCTGTAAATAATATCTTAATTTTATTCTGTAGAGGTGTTAATCTCTTAATATGTTTTTTTTTTCCACAAAGGAATTAATCTTTTGATTTGTACCATTTCTGTACTCTACAGAAATATTCTCTTAATTTGTATTCTGTAGAGGAATTAATTTCCTAATCTGTATTCTACAGGAATATTAATCTCTTAATTTGTAATCTGTATGTGTTTTTATCTTAATATGTTTTTGCAGTTCTGGTTCTATAGTCTACAGAGGTTTTTATCTGTTCATTTGTATTCTGGATAGTTGTTAACGTGGTTAAATCAGTTTTTTTTTTTTTTTGTCACACTCACCCACCCACCCACCCTCTCACTCTCCTCTTGTCTCTCTCTATCTCTAAGGGAAGTGGTGAAGAGTAAAGATAATCCTGTAATGCTCTCGGTGAAGGTGCTTAACAATGGAGAGGATGCTACAGACACTGAGATATCCTTCTTTCTTCCTTCTGCTCTCTCCTTCACCCATGTCAAAGCGGTCAGAACTGGTTTTATACAATTATTTTGTTTTGTATTTAGCCTGCTTCTGGTATTAGTGTGTGTATAGGTGTGATCAGGATGTGAGAGAGACATTTTCCATTGTGCGAATGTTAGTGTGATTTTGTTGAGCTCAGTCTGTGTTGCTGTAAATCTGTGGTTTGCGATTTGTGTGAAAGGATGGCAGTGTGTTGTGTTTAAGTTTGAGATGGTGAATATCGACTTTCAATTATTCAACAAGAATTAATTCTTGTGAAGGTGCAGCATTTTTTCACATCGATTATGACCTTTTTAAATTAATTAAATTTAATTAAAATAAATTAAATTAAATTAATAATTTAATCTTTTTTTCTCAGAATGATGACACTACGGCATACTTTCCTTTTACGAAACGTAACAGAATTGCTGTGTTGTTCAGGTGCCCGCCAATTCCTATGTGGGGTGTGTGTCTAATGAAACAAGTCTAGGGAACATCATACACACTACCTGCAGACTCGGTTTTGCCATCATCAGACACAAAGCACAGGTAAACATTTACAGTATTAAGCAGACACTCTTATCCAGAGCGACTTCCATTTCCCAATTTCAGGGACAGTTGAGAGCAACTTAAAAGTGAGAGTTGGGTGGGCAGCTGACATGGGCAACGCCCGGGGAGCAGTGCTAGGGGACGGTACCTTGTTCATGAGTACCTCAGTGGTGTTTGATCCGGCAACCTAACTGTTACACTTCCAATTGTCCAACTGCCCTTGAGGTTAAGGGTCTTTTTATTTAGTGGGTCCAGTGATGGTAGTGCTGGAGGTAGGAGTCAAACCCACAACCCCTCGGTTTAGAGGCAAGTGTCCTAACCACTAGACTACCATCACCCTGTCTAAAGCTTGCACATCTCAAGTCTTTATTAAAAGACTTTTTTAATAACACAGTGTGATGCAGCTGGTAGCATAACAGTAAAGAAGTTGCCCCTGTGATCGGAGGGTCATTGGGTCAAGTCCAAGACTAGGGTACTCATGAGCAATATACCATCCCCAAGCACTGAGCCCAGGGCGCTGCTGTCACATTCCGTCACATTTCGTTGTGGTGCACTGTGTCCTGTGCTGGTCTGTTCACAATGACAAATAATCTCTTCTTTTTAAGGTTGAGCTAAATCTATTCTTCCAAGTATCTGACACTTCCGCTCTGAGTGACCGTCTGACAGTAAATGCATCTGTCTCAAGGTTAGTAAACAAAGCTCATGTTCGAACTGTTGAATGCCCACTTTGAACCATTTTCGAGGAGCTCTGAATCCACACTTCAGCACCTAAAATAGCAGCAAAGCCCACATTTAAGCCCCAAAAAAGGAAAAGCCATGTTAGGATGGATAAGAGAATCAAGCAGAGTTTCTGCCATTTTGCAAACTTTGCATGTTGTGCAACAGCATGGAGTTTGATTGAATTCCAGATTAACAGATGTTTAACGTCTATGTTGCCTCTAAGACATGCCCACTCCTTGAAAATAGGTGCAAACGGCAAACCTGAAATCAAAATTAGATGTACGAAGATGGAAACTACAAGCATCTCTTGATGCAAAAAGGAGAATCAACTGGCTGAACAGTTTTGCTAAAAGATTTCTCCCTAAATCCTCATTCAGGCCAAACTTGTTTAAGTGTCACAGTTTTTGCATTTTAACTGTTACTTATTGAACTTGGCTCTCTAATGCTGTTATTGTATAACATTTTGCTGTGTGTTGAAGTGTGTACTCTGTGTTTCACAGCAAGCATGAAAAGCCTGAAACTCTGCACGACAACACAGCAAACGTGACTGTGCCAGTAAAACTAGTAGTCTCCCTCGAAGTGAAAAAGTGAGTCAGACCTTTAATGATCTGACATATAATGTGGGTCTGTATAATGTATAATGTATATCATCCATTTAGTGTGTCAAACAGCAGAATGAATGTTACTTTGTTTTGTGTGTGTGTACAGTCATGACTCCACACATTTTATCCAATACCATCAGAAGACAAATCTTCAGCATTCGTACAAGGTACCCCTGATCCGCACAGATTTATAGCAGACATCTCTCTTTCTGTTTCTCTCTATTTCTTTTCATTTCTATTAATCGCTGTTTCTCCCAAAGGTGGTGAATTCGGGTCAGCTCTCTCTCCCAGTGAATGTGACGTTTGTGATACCAACGCAGACGAACTTGAGTTTCTTATGGGATGTTTCGACTCCTACTGTCGTAAGTTTTGCAGCACTTTATAAAGTCATTAAAGCAAAAACAAAAGCTGGAGCTTGTTTGAATGTTCGTTTCTTCATTCATTCATCTCTTATCGACTGAGCAGTTCTATTTGAACACTGATGAAGCTGCAGTTATAAACTTTGTAACTACTTTCTTTAAAAAGCTGTAGCCTTAATCCTGGCAGTGCTTTGAGGCATTAAAATGATCTAAGAGAGGGATTGTCAGAGCTCGAGCTACTGTATATTGGAGCAGTTGGTAATGGTTAGGAAGTGTGCCCCGTGAACAAAACATTGCCGTATTGAATCCCAGTGCGGTAAAGGTACCACTGAGGTACTCATGAGCAAGTTATCGTCTCCAAAGACTGCTCCCTGGACGCTGCATAAGTCAGCCGCTGAATGCTCCTTCACGAATGGGTCAAATGCAGAGGCAGAGACGGGAGGGTCAGAGAGGTGATGAATAGAAGGAGAGGGAGAGAGACACGCTGATGTCTCCATACAGGAAAGTCCTGTAATGTAATCAGTGTAATGGAGAAATATTAGAAGAAAAGACAGCTGCACCCCACTGCTGTCAGATAGGACCGATTGCGCCATGGGGAGGGTCAGACCTCAGTGACTGGTAGAGACAGTTACACATGTCTGTGATGCAGTGAGTCATGTCTGTTAATTCTCACTGTGGCTATTCATTGAAATTTTAAATGCCATGTTGGTGGGGAGGTCAGCTCTCTCAATAAAAAGCCAACAAGGCTCAATATTTCATTGTGATTTTGGGGTCTCAAATAATCTACTTGGCTCACATTACTACCCTTGACTTTTAATAATCACACAAATGTGGGAGGTGGTGGTCTAGAGGTTGGGATACTCGCCTCTGGATCAAGAGGCTGTGGGTTCAAATCTGAGTCCCTGAGCAAGACCCTTAACCCCAAGTTGCTCTCAGGGAAACCGTCTCTGAAATTGGCAAATGGAAGTCGCTCTGGGGTGCATTTCTCAAAAGCATAGTTGCTAACGTATTGCTAACTACGTTAGCAACATTATGTTAGTTGCTATTGTACGCTATTGTATGCTAAATGACATAAATGTACATGTAAATGTGTAAGCAACTCTGGTCCTGGAGGGCCGAATTCCTGAGGTTTTCCATCCTCTTCTGGCAGTTTTCTACCTGTGACCAGGTGTGAATGTTCTGAAATCTAGTAGCATGGAAAAGCTCCAGGACCAGAGTTGCCTACCCATAATTGTAGAGGAATAAGACTTTTCCAACAGAACTTCGCATCAGGCTTTTATAACACAGTCAGACAGGTATCTGTTATTCCTTGCATCTTTAACCCACGGGCTGTAAATTAGCTGTATTTTTTCACCTGTTTATTTCCCCCTCTGTTTATATTTTATATTTATATATTAAAAAATATACATTCATAACAGTAACATTATAAACTAAGAAACTAAGAGTAGAGCATAATATAGAGAATGAATGTAGTGTGGGATAATAATAATAATAATAATGATAAGTATTAGATTAAAAGTGCAATTAGTCTTCTTTTTTTAGAGAAAGTGGAAATGGATTTGAAAAAAACGTGTTGGGGAGTTGTTTAGAATTGACAGTAAAGTCACAAGGTAAAGTAGTTACAGTTCTTATGACTTTGTGAAACCGTGTTTCTCAACTTGTGCTTCTCTCACTTCCCCATTTTGGTGTTGGTGTGCACGCCTGTGACAGAACCATAGTGATGTGAAGTGTGAGAAACACACACCAATGAAGAAAAGTGACATCACAGCACCTCATGATCAGGTAAGCTCCAGCCGGTCCACATGTTTCCCCTGCCACTTTGACATTTAGGTGACGTCTAACATGACTCTCCTCCCAACAGAGCTGCAGAGCGCTGACCTGTAAGCACTTCAGGTGCAGCATTAAACTGTTTGAAAGAGGTCAATCAATCACCTTCACCTTCATCGGTGACCTCACTACACAATCGCAGGTAAAGCCATGAATCAAACCATCATTCCATGAGAGCTTATCAGTAACAAACTACTTTTAAAAGCTACTCTACACTTCTCTATTAACATATACAAATAGCTATAATTACAAAAAATACTATTTTTTTTTCTTTGCTACTGCTACTTAAAAGTAGCTTTCCTAACACTGGAAATGTCTCACAGCTGCAGTTAGACTTCCATATAACCAAATTCTGGTTTGGATGTCTTAGGTGAACAAATATTGACGAAATACATCTTGAGAAAATAAAAAAGAATGGTACTGCTTGCTTTTCCATGCTTTAACACCACTGCCATTCCTTCTGGGTTGAGATCAACTAGTGGCAATTTAATGCTGCAACTGTACCAAACACACCGCCAACCTGGGTAAACTCCTGTCTGTGTATGGAAACTTGAATCTATTTAGAATGAGATTTGAATAAAATGTTCAAGTTTCCAGGGACATTTTGCCAAAAAGCACAAGTAAATATTTCTCTTTAAGCTGCCATTGAGTATAGGGAACATTAGGCAGATCTAGGTGCCACTGGAGATTTCAGTAAGATAAATATTATGGATGTATATTATGATTCATCAAATATTTGTAAATGTATTTGCTTCACCTTTAATACTTTTAAAAAACATGTGGAATAACACATTTAAAGCATGCTTTAGAAATGTGCCTGTGTACATGCATGAAACTCTGCAAACTTAACGCTGTGATCCTGTTTTTCTTGTCCAGATGAATGGTGTGCAGCAAAAAGTTGAGAGTTCTGCCGCTCTGACGTTTGATAGGGGCCTTTACTCACAATACCAGAGTGGTGATCCACTACAGCTTTCTGTAAGACTAAACAATCACACTCCCACTTTATTCTGTATTGCATTTTAGACTTTCATGGTATTCGCTTGTTGGTTCAGTAGAGTTCATTTCCAGTATGACCTCCTTTAGTGTAAGAAAACAGAACTTGCTCTGAAATACAGGAATATTTTTATATTAAATAAAAGCTCATGTTGCTGTTTTTTTAAACCCAAATGTGCCTGCCTTGTGTTTGTGTCTCCTGTTTAGATTGTTACAGTGGTGGAATTGCCTCCTCAGAGTCAAACAGCCTTGATTGCTTCTCTATCTGTCATCTTTGGGCTATTACTGATGGCTGTGATCTTCTTTGTGTTGTACAAGGTGTGTTCAGCACAACATGACATGTCTTATGTGAGGCAGTTGGTAGAGTAATGGTTAGGGAGTTGGCCCTGTGGTCGGAGGATCGCTGGTTCATGTCCCGGACTGATAAAGATGCCACTGAGGTACTCCTGAGCAATCCTGCTGCATTATATACACTCATATCAGCACAATACACACTCCCACGTCAGTATCATTGCTGTGTTGAGAATGAATAACTAACAGCACCTATATAATAGCACCTCAACTTAGCTCCTGCAGTCAGAAACTGACTGAATGAGGTTCTTCAGCAAGGACGACATGCATGTTAAGACGAACATTTATGAGCCAATATTACTCTCCAATTTTTAGCTGTCTGGGAACTGACCGATGGTTCACTTATTAAATTCTGACTTAGGTCGGGTTCTTAAAACCTAAGTCACGGACAGGTGAAGATGGAGATGGCACGGCATCTGACTGTCAGACAACTGAAAGTGTGATGCCTGACGAGAATGGAGCGGACGGAGCAACACCAAAGAACACAGCCAACACTCAAAGTGCAGGAGGAACTGAAGACCCAGACAGTATAAAGGAGTCTATAGTCTAGCAAGAAGGACATTTAGAACAAGCATGTCTACTACTGAGGGAGATTTGAGGGACAAGATGATGTGAATTGAATTTTTAATAATGTGATGTCTTTGCGTATTAGACTGGCACTACTGAGCTTTGTGTGTGTGTGTGTGAGAGAGAAATTTGCTGCTATAAAATGCTTGTGTCGATGGCTATAAGTTATGTTTGGGTTTATTGTAAAAACCACGGTTTAGAATTGCTCAAGAGCTGCATCATCTCATAGAAAGAGGCTTTTTTGCAACGATAAAAATGACTGAGTTTCCTGCCCATGAGGATGTTGCGTCACTGGCCTATTAAGCAACAGAGTAGGAGAGGATTTGTTCTTGTGAAATAACATCACAACTTTGATTAGGTCACAGATCACACATGCAATTCTTCCATTACACATGACCTTGTTACATTACTTTTTATTTATTTGCAACATCATTTAAAAAGAAACCCCAATATTATAAAATATGGTTTCATATTTGTACATTGTAGTATTTTCTTCTATTAAAATGTAGTGTTGCATGCTAGTTTAAGATGTGCTTTGAACTTGAGATTGTTTAAAACCTAACAATTTTGTAGTAAAGGTGTAACAATACATCTATTCAGTGATCCACAAGTCTCTAATACTGAGAACACACATTGTAATGTCCCTCGCCAAGCAACCATGCAGACTTCAGCTGAGATTTCAGAACTTTTATTCAGCGAGATAACACAGGGCCATAGCTCAGGAATATAACAGGTCAAATATTTAGTATAATAATAGATGTGCTTGTGTTTAGTCAGCACACAGATCTATCAAACTGAACTGAAATCAGAATACTAGCAGACTGTGCTATCAGCAGAAATCAAATCAATATTTCATATCGTGATGAAACTTTTGAAAATTTATCTAGGGTTAGGGTCTGTCTCTCAGATTTGTATCTAAACTTTTCATTAACAAGCAAAAATGGTCTTAAACAGGAAATGAAACACTTTGCAACAGGACTGTCCACCCCTCCTCCAGGAGATCTGCCACCCTAATAAGATTTGAGCAGACTTTAATCATACACACTTAATATCTATGTTCACTAAAAACTTCAGCTGTGACCATTCGGTTGAAGATCGTTTCAGCAGAATATGGACATTAATGTTTGTTAACATCACTGATAATACCTCCACTACTGGTTTAAAATGGTATACAAAAATGTCAAGCCAAGAGTGGCTGTGTTCACTATATTAAAAGGCTACACCAAAAAGTAGCTTTAGTTTGTGTCATGCATGATAAGAGGCACTTAATTGCTGGGAAACATTTTAGAATTACAGTGGTGTGCACGCTCGAGTGCTGCATCCAAAAAGGAACTCATACTGTAGAAAAATTAAGACTTTAGTTAATTCCACCAGGAGTGAGAGCATCATGGCTTGTCCTCTTTATTAGCTCCAGTTGTACATAGTTGCCTTAAGCGCAAGTTTGCCGTTTTGTCTACAAATGAAAATGTGCTGCTGGAAATCCTCAAGCAGCTGTTAAAAAATAACCTAAACCAACAACTGACTTCTTTTCTGGTTTATAAATTTAACAGGCATACTTTTTAAACTCCAGTGTGCTTTTATTGTTCAACATTTAGTCTGCAATAATTATTGGACCAACTGTCACAGCAGCAGACCGGAGTTTATCTGTACAAGAAGAAACTGAGAATTAGCTGACCATCTGAAATGTGATCATTTTTACAAACACGGGTACCTATCAGAGCCAAAACAAGACAATAAATGGACTGGTGTGTACCTGATGTAAGTGTATTGTCTGTCCACTTGTTCAATTTGTGTCTCTGGTTGAGGTCACATGAAGATTCACAGCATTCACACACTTTGTGGTGCCCATCGACACTTATCAAGCTAAAAAAAAACAGGCAACATATTTACGTGGGTGCATATTTAATATGTCCAACAGTAAAGCTGTTTCAGTTTTAAGTCAAATTTACATAGCAACATTTTTTTCTGAGGGTGTGTCTACTCTGAAGACAAACCTTTAATAAAAAAAAAAGGCTACATGTTTAAACACACTGAAGACCTTTCTTTTGTGTGAACCGTCCTTGACATTGCATGCCCTGTGACATGACTATCACATATTGTAACGTAATAACTGTAATAGAGATACAAAGTGCAGCACAAACCACAAACCTTGAAGGGAAGATAATACATAGCAAACAGCTGTGCACACTATTACATACCCATTTCCAGAAAATGTGCATGCTTTGTTCACCGAATCCTCCCCCAAAGCTGCGTCAGACACTTTCAGGAAGCAGGTGATGTAGATCTGTTCGGTAAAAAGCAGCACAACAAAGAAATTAGCAGGAAAAGTGTTTCACTCAAATCCAAATTTTAACACACATAGCAAACAATTAAAGCGAATGTACTTACATATTTAACAGAGTTGTGATTGTCTCTGCAGAAAGGAAGGACATCCACCTGCATCTGCAAAACATGGTCCACAGTCCTAGGCAAGAAAACACTGTAAGGAACTGAGCTGGGGTCAGCAGGACACCTAAAATAAGAAAATAATTACCCAATTGTAGACGTGATTACTGGAACAATGCATATACAAATACAAAATCTAGAGCCAGTGGCAGTTTATTCTGTCCAACCCATGGTTCTGTATGAGTGGGTACTGGGGCTCAGATCCCAAATCTGGCTTCAGCGTTGCCACACAGTTGTCCAGGTAAAGCTTGACCGGCTTGTCAGAACCCGCAACCGAAGCCTGGATATTTATAATATCTCCTAATTGGTACTTGGATGACGGTCTTTCAGACTTCCAGTCCTCTAGAAACACAAACACAATTTTAAAACTCAAGCAGAATGCAGACAGCACCAGTTGATAAACATCCTTATGAGCAGAAAAAACACAGGCCATTTAACATTTCTACAAGTTTTGAAAAGAATGTGAGCGGCTCTTACCGTCCATAAGCTGAAAAGAGAAGTGTGAGGGAGCTTTGGTGGAGAGGTGAGGCCTCAGGGTGGGCACGGCTTGATTATTACTGCTTACAAAATGAGTCCTGTATAAGGATCAGGACCACAAAAAGTTGAAGTCTTAAAAACAAATGACACTAGGAACAATTAAAACAAATTCAGTTCAAAGCGTTTCTTCAAAAAAGTAAATGGCAGTAAAAGAGTAACGTGGAGACTCTGTTTGGATTTAAGTAAAGACAAACCTTTTGTACTGACACTGAACTCGAACGGCCGTCCCCGCTGTCCTAATAATACCAAAAGGGTTTGGAGTAGGCGTGTAGAACAATGTGTTTGCGTAGATTAAATTATCACCCTCAACCTAAATATGGATAAATTGTCAGCATACAATTAGTAAGTAACAAAGGCAAATAATGTAAGAACATGAGGCTTAATCTGGTCCATCAAAAGCCTTGGTCTTGGTTCAACTTTCACCATTTCTTTGAGGACTCACTTAGGGAAAATGTGATAACATTAATAAGGTTTCATTTCTTTTATGAATTTTCTTTTTTTTACTAATTTGATATCTTGTCTTAACAATATTCTCAGATTATTATGGCTATTCCTGATTACCTTGAACTTTGTTTCAATTATTAGATCAAATAATGCACTACTTTCATTTGTAAAGTGTTCGGCCCCAAATTAACCACCCAAATTATATTTTCTCTTCCTGATTGCAATCAGTTTCCCCCCAATTATGAGATCGAATAATCAGCATATCAGCCTTTTTGATTTCTATTGAAGCTGGTTCAATACACCCAAACTCCAGCATGCTAGTGTAAATCAGAAGTATTTTATTAAAAGAACAAGCTGCGCTACTTGATAGATAATCTAACAGCAGTTGTCTATAAAGGCCTCCACAAGCTTTCTGTAAGGCAAACGGGGAGTAATTGTCACGCACCCATAATTCGGAGCCACATTCGTGCAAACTGGCTTCGATCACGAACTCGGCGTCGTTTAACCGTTTCGCGCCGCAGTTCGCCACGGAGCCTCGACGCCCCAAACGCAGTTGTCTGGCGTCGAGCACCCGGCCATTTCTGTTCAGATCAGCTCGAACGATCACCACCATCGTGTCCTCGGTACACTGCACCTGCACAGGTGACGTCGCCTGGTGTTCGGGTGCGTTCCCAAAATTCGGTCCGCTTTTGTATGTTCTCAAGTCGGGCCCCGTTTTCGGTCCCTCTTTCAAAATGCGAATTCCGTTCACGGCTCCTGCTACCTGAGTCAAAACCATAGCTAGCAGGGTAAACTTGAAGGCCAAACTCATCATACGTTTAGTTTCACCTCAGTCAGTTAGGGGCGGTGTTTGGGGGCCATAGGGTGTATTTAATTGTTTTAATCAGGTGACACGCCCACTTAATTAAAACTCCTAATTAAAATACCTGGCGACAGGAAGCCACGAGGCAAAGGAGCGTAGGGTTTCACTCACACTATATAATTTTACTTGAATTATTTGTGCATTTAGGGTACACACAATTATATTTTTGGGGATGTAGTAGTGAACATTTTTGATGTGATTTGCACCCCTAATTCAGGCTTACGGAAATAAGGCAGATAGCAGGAAGTCATAACATGTAGCTTTCTGGTATTATGTTGTCAAATTCACCTTCTTGATTGAGTGACAAGTAGGAAACGGAATTTTATATTCACAAGCTGAGCAAGGTCAGTTTTTTTTCCACTGCAGACTGTGTATTTACTGCAGTGGAAAAACTGACATTGCTCAGCTTAGTGATCAAGTGATGGTAGAATATATTAATAGAATGTGAAAATACAATAAAGATGTATACTTTTGGCCAGCATGTTATCAGTAACGTATACAGGTATTAATAGACTTGCAGGTTAACCATTTCACCATCTTAAGGCCATAGCATGCTGAAATGTCAAGTGTCACTGAGAGTTTGAAAAAAATGCATGTAATGAAATCATCCTACTGGATTCTGGGCTTTAAGACACTTGAATATTCTTTGTGAGAAACTTGTAACGTGTACAAATACCAAGTCGTAATGTAGAAATTTAGATTATATGAGTAGTCTTTACCTCTTTTTTTGAAAAATGATACAGATTTTATCATTTCAGTTAGCTAACCCAAAATTACAAAACTGAAATTAGCATACTCTCACCCTTGATAGTCTTTCCCCTTCATATGTAAAATCTGAGTTAAGCCTCTTCACTTCCTTTTTTTTTTTTTTTTTTTTTAACTTCCCTTGATGTTTAGTCAGCAATTTCAATGCCAAGTAAAACTATTAATGTACAAAGTGGACATCTCCATGTTAAAAACCTACATAAAGAATATTGAACAAAGGAGTCCAAGTCGAGTTTGGAATATTTATTTCTCAAACCCACTTCCCCAGCATGTCACACTAGTCCACTCTGCATACTTTCATGACTGTCTTGAGCCAGTGTCTGTACAGTTGAGTCTGTGGAGAAGGGTGCAATGTCAGTCCTGCTTTCCAGCTGTGTGAAGTTCAGCTTTGAGTCATTAGATAAAGGAACAGAAGACTCTATGTTGACAAGTTTCTCAGACACTCCTGTAGGAATACTGGGTTCTGTTGCTCTCTCAAGTGAAGTCACAGTCGAATCTGCAAAACAAACCACAGAAGCCAACATCAGCTGCAGCTAACTACACCAACTATCGCTTTTTCCTGATCCATTACAACCATGCTGATCAGATCTAGTCATCAACTATTCCAAGCTGTAATATTCATAAGAAGAGTGGTTAAAGATTCTTTTAGGACCAGAGTCTTATTAAATGAGGCTATAAAAAAACAAAACAATTACCATGTCTGACAAATAGCATTTAAAACTATCAATTAATTGGTACTGAAGGCCCAATTTCCCCCATTTCCTTACTGGATGGCAACTGAGAGGTTGTGACTCTGAGTGAAGTCTCAGTGGGGACAAGCAGAGAAAGCACCTCATCCATGCCTTTGAGGGGAAAAAGAAAAGCTACATTACATCTTTTATGAGACCTCATGTTTTTTACTAATTAGGATTCTCTTTGTTAGTGATGCAACTACAATGTGGGATGACACACCTTTGTCAAATTGTTGTCCTTTCCATTTCCAATCTGGGATTGTGACTTTCTCTGGGTCTGTTGTACAAGTTAATTTTGACAAGACTAACAAGGCATTGTAAAAAATTAAATTGCACACTTTTACAAACCTTTGTCCTGAAATCCATTTTTCCAGAGGCTCTCATGCGGTATTGGTTTCTTGTCTTTAACACCCTCCCTTACTCTAGGGGGTGCCAACATATCAACTTTGTTTTTCCATGCATAGACAGACAGTGGTCCTACACTTGCCTTTTGTTCAAATGCTGTAAACAGACACAATGTCAAATACAGAAACCATAGTCAGTCAGAAAAAGCTGCAAGTAAATTTACCCCTTGGGCTGCCTCCCTTCTGCAAAACACCAGCACTTTTCCATGAGGCAGAAGACTCCTGCAGTGCCTGGCTGACTTGATCTACTGCCATCCTGGGACTCAGTTTAACAGGTTTTCCCAGTGCTATTGAGTCTGCAGGCAAACCAGTCAATTCACTGGGTGAATAAGGCATCTTATTGGGGTTCTGGTTGCGATTGAAGTTTGGAACTATCCAGTCATGTTTGAGTTGATTAGACCTATCTGGCAGGTCATAATTCTCACAGCTGTCACAGGTCCAGTCATCCCTCTCTGCAGACCTCCATCTAGCAAAATCCAAACCATAATTTGTGTTCTCTTCAAAAGAAACTGTAATACATACTAAAACATTGCAAACAAAGTGCCACATCAGACCTGCCATCAATGAAGGAGCACGCCTTACTCATAGATGCGCTTACATAATTCAAAGGATATGCCTTTAGAGAACAAGTAATGTAGATCTGTGAAGAAAAAAAAAAAAAAAAAAAAGAGTAAGGTTCTGTTAAATCAGTTTTCCTCTGCTGAATTAACTGCTGATATTAGAAATGTAATCAGATATGAGCAGGGGCAGATTAAGTGTACATGGTCCCTAGGCTACATTTTCTGTTAGTCACCATTCCAGGCTTTTTCCCCCCCAATGGATTGATATTTTCACTGGCCAATCAGGGGGCCCCTAGGCTCAAGCCATATTCAGCCTGTGCGTTAATCCGCACCTTGATACGAGGTGTACATTTGGTATATTCCTAAAAGTTAAGCTAATGTGGCTTAAACCTGAAGAGATGTGTACCTCTGGACTCTCCGCTTCATTGAATATAAAAGCGCGGAGCTGGAATTGCAGTTTGTCTGGTTGGACTCTGGGCAGAAAAAAAGACTGTGATCCAGTCAACTGCCCATCTATCAGACACCTATAAGAGGGAAAGGACCAGGAAGGTGCACAACAATATCTATCCGTCAATATCTATGGCTGGTACAAACAAACTGACATACAGACTGGAAGAAGGATCTTGATTCAAAAGGCACACAGAGATAAAGAGCCCAATTCTTATCACCCCAAGTGACGTCACAGTACCCCAAGCAAAGAACTCACCCATTATTATCAATTAAGTTATATCTTGGGACTGAATTTGTATCTGGAGTCGTTGTAGCAACACAACTTGCAATAAACACACGAAGAGACATTTCAGGCATCAACACAGATGCTTCTACATTTATAACATCTCCTAGGTAGTACACCCTGGAGCCTCGTTCTTGCTGCCAGTCACCTGCAAAAAGTCAACAGGTTCAAGTGTAAGACAGAAAACTAAACAAATGGGTGGATCCTATAAATCAAATAACTTCATTAAAATAGTGAAATGTTAAAATGTTACTCACTTGTCATTAGCCTGAGTGAGAATGCCAGGTTTTCTGAGGCAGACTGAGTGGTATGATAAGGCACCCAGGTTGGCAGGACAGGGAGACTATCCACACCAAATCTCCTGATTAAGAGCAGGCCAAAACAAAGGCAATTAGATTGGTCAAACTTTATCCTACAACATCCATATGCCAGAAGTTCAACGCCTGGTATGTTTACCTTTGATAGTGGCATTCAATAGGGATGACAACATCTTCCATTCGAATAAGGCCATCACTAGACGGAGTAGGGGAGTACACCAGGAGGTTTGTGTATATGAGGGCATCATCGGTGACCTGCACCAAGAAAGAAAGCAGTAAGGCTTTAAAAGCAGTCTAAATTGTGCGAGTCCTTCTGCACACACAGTTAGGCAGAAACTTATGGACACTGGGCTGGTGTCAAAGAAAGCCACAGGTCCAAGGAAAGACCAACATTCTGCAGAAAGTACCAGGACTGGAATGCAGAGGACTTTTTGAAGAAAATGTGAACACTACCATGAGTCCAGCATCATGCCAACAATGAAGCATCATGAAGCTATTTATATGCGGGGTTACTTATCCAAGGGAGTGGGCTCACTTACAATTTTGCCTAAAACACTGCCATCAAAACATCCTCCAAGAGCAACACTGCCCATACAATCCAGCAGCAATTTGGTGATAATGCTTTCTCCAGCATGATTGAACACCATGTCACAAAAATGTAAACTAAAAGCAATTAAGTGACTCAGGGTCCATGGCCAGGACTCTCCCCAGATCTTAACCCATACTGGGAACTTGTGCTCAAGCCTCAAAAACCAGGTGGACAAACAAAACCCATAAATTGCGATAACCTCCAAGCACTGATAAAGCAATAAGTCACCAGTAGTCAGGATTTGGCCCAAAAGATGGTATCCATTATGCCAAGGCAAACTGCAGAAGTTTTGAAAAAGAAAGGTCGACACTAAATACTGACTCATTGCATAAACTTGATGTAACTTATGAAGTGTTGATTACTGAACTTTAGTATACCACAGAAACATCCGACAAAAAAAAACAGCAAGCAGCTAGCTTCGTGAACAGAATTTGTCGGTCTGAAAACTTTTGGCCACGGTTGTATATAATAAATGTCATAAAGGAGTCAAACAGCTGAACGAATTGATTCTTTTCAAACATTCGAAACACTGCCATCTGCTGATCAAATAAGTGTGCTGAGACGATGAGACACCAGTGTAAAAGCCCTCGGCAATTACTGTTCAGCCAACATGCATTCGAAAATGTTCGTTTTTCAGAGACGTGACATTATAAAGCATCGTACCCAGTACAGAGTTCCACACTCTGTCAGTGCCACAGAGACGCTGATTTCATCCGCTGAGGTTGCCGAGGCCCTGCAGGCCGACCCGGGATGGACTTCAGAGCCGAGTCTCAGGTCGTCGGCCTTAACAGGGATCCCGTTGTCAAACAGGTCCGCCTTAACTCTAACCTCCAGATAAGTTGGGTGGCAGATCACAGTAACGGGTTTAACCCGAATATTCGGCTTGATGACCGGGTCCTTCAGTTCAAACGAGGACGGTTTCCCAGACGAGCGTTCGGATATGACGGAATGGTGGAGCTGAGAAGGGTCAGAGAGACTCGGAAATGGCCAGGCGTTACTGACCTCTAAACACACGAGAAGCAGCGTTAGTTTAGTCATTTTCTGCTCAGTTGAAATACGAATAAATCAAACATGCACACTCGAAGCCGAAATTTTCCTGCAGTAATGCTGAGAAGTAGCAAACATCCTGTCTGTAATATATCAACTCAGGAGCGTTAATTTAATTTGACAATACAGCTGAAACCAATCTCTAAACGTCAGCCCATTTAACCTGGTACACGCTGCAGCGTCGCTAGAGAGGTTTGTATAGGGAGGAGAATATCCATGTATGGGCTAATTTTTGGATATTTGTACCAGAGTAGTCCCTTAAGGATAAGAAAAAAAGGGGAAAAAAAGATTTGTCAGATTTTTTTTTCGGCATTGTGAGGATTGACCCTTATAAAAATCGAGGCAAGTTTCGTGTTTATTTGGAAAACTGAAAAAGTGAAAAGATAGAGACTCACAAAAATGTATTTTTTTATTTTTAGTAACACCATTAATGATCAGTGAAAATAAAAGCACGCAATGAAAATGAGTTGCATACAATGAACTGGTCAATTACATGAGTAAAGTCAAAACGTTTTCCCCTTTTCAGTTCACGTTTTACGTCTTTTATCGTTTTGCATTCAGACCGTTAATCAGTGATGTCAATCTGCCTCACAGACGAGAAAGACGCTAACAGGTTCGCGTAAACAAAACACAAATATATTTGTGAGCGAGTTGGCAGAATCATTGGAACTTGCTTTGGATTCTGCTTTGTAATAGTTTAATTTTTAAACTTAATATGTAGACGGGATGTCAGGTCATGTTTTATTATTAGATTTTTTAGTCAAAAAAGCAAGATGTACGTTATGGCACATGTTTACAGTGGAAACAATTACAGTTAGTATTTTAGTCATTTTGCATTTTTTGTTTTACGGGAGCTTCCGAGAAGTGTTCGTAAAGCAAAGTAAAGTCGCAAATGTACAGTATCATTTTGAGAAAGTTTAACCAATTGTTATGGTTGATACGTTCTTAAAAATAAATATATAAAACCATAAATGCGAAACACATGGGATGTTTACATTTTTAAAATTATTTTTTTTTATATCTATAATAAATGATTTTACGATAGCAATAGTGGCGCTATTTTTTTGAGCGAATGAAAACAGGCTGAATAACAGATAACCGACACGATCGATCCGGTCCTGGAAGGTAAATAGCAAACAAATCTAATCAAGTTGCATTTTACCAGTAATCAAGTTGTCGTTGTTAAATATGACGACCTTATTTTGCATGTATGTTATAAAAAATGAACACACTAAACGACAAACTAATCGATTTGCCCCATTCGCCCGATGTTATGTTTGGTCTCATGTTCGCGCAAAGGACCTTGCACAGTATCTCAAAATGGCGGATTTTCAGAAAAAGGGGTCGGAGCTAGAAGGCATAAAACAGTTATAATAATTTAGCGAATATTTTGTAATAACAATTGGTAAAACTCACGTAGTGGACCGATTTGGTGAGGGGAGCCGTGTTTGTAGGTTTGGGAGTAGTTTCTATCGCGCTGGCTGTGCGGCTTGGTGAACTGCAGCTTTGGAAAGGTAAGTGAAGCGACACTGCGCGCGCGGGCAAATGATTGATTTTTTAAAAAAGCAATTCGGTCCATTTTGATCACTTTTCCAAAATAATTCTTAACATAATAAATTAAATTACGATCATACATAACATACACAAACATGCAGGTATTAACCGGAAACGGTATTGGTTGAAGCCACAGACTATTTTACCTACCCTTTTTACGTTAGACAGCATGTATTACAGTTTGTGAATACATAGTTAATCATAACAACAGTAGCAAGGTAAACAATTTAAATACATCATACTTTACATTCACAACTTTTATATTTGTTAACTACTATTTTATATCCGTTTAAATTCACAAACGAGTTTTGCATCGTTTTACCCATTTCACAGACCGGCAATTTTGCATTTGTCCTTATTTAAACCTGCTGGTATCCTAAAGTTCATAATGACTCCTAGTACATTCACGGAATCGGACGCTACATTCGGTGGCGGTCACGCGCCGCGCTTGTGCGCTTTGTAACGCGATGTACGAGCGGCAGCCGTGGGAAACGTTAAGGTGACGCGGGACTGCAGCGACGGCAGGATTGTGTAGAGAGCGGCATTAGTCAGTGTGAACTAAAGTGCATACAATGTAAACATGCGAAGAAGAAGTGAACTCATTCACGCAGTGTATCACTACGTGTTCTAACACACAGCATATACACATTGTGTGTATATTTATTGGTGACATCATATCTTCCTCTTTCTCCCCATCTCTCCTTTTCTCTGTATGTCTTTCTCAGCCATCAACAGTATATTAAAACCATAATATCTTGAGGGCTTCAATCAAAGGCTACTGGACTTCTGCTCAACATTCTTGAAGACATTTCACCTCTCATCTGCAAGGCTTCTTTGCTTTACTTCAAGAATTTTGAACAGAAGTCCAGTTGCCCTCTATTTAAGCCCTCAAGATTAGCATGTTCTGAATGACTGAGAACTTATATGTAGACGGAATAGCATTTTAATGTATATATATATATTATATACCACCATAATGTGTATATATA
>JAVGVS010000192.1:0-40262 GCA_032718565.1 Distichodus sexfasciatus | reverse complement strand
AACTATGTAAAGTTGGTATATTTAGTTTTTCCACTTATGTTTATATTTCATTTATATAATTTTTCATACTTTGTATTACAAGTTTTAAAATACTGTAATAGAATTATAATAACACCACTATTATAACAAAACCATTCATATGCTACTAACCACTAAAATTATAGTTTTACTCTGAATTATAGAATTACTCAGAATCATCCACATCTGCAACAATCAAGTATCAATTATGAGATTAATTTCAACACCACTTATATATTCAGCTATATATATATGTATATATATGTATATATATACACATATATATGTAGATCGGTGTTACTCTAAATTGACCCCATTGGTGTGCATGTGTGTTTGGGAGAGTGTGTGACATATATATCTGTGTATATAGTGTGTATAGTATATAAACTCTAAAGGTTCTGAATTTATAAAAACACACTGAGTTGAGCATTTTGGGCAGGACCCTTTATCTCTGTTACTTCTGTGTCTGTGTTTTTCACTGTCTATTTTTTTTTCTTTCTCAGGGTGAGTGATGGCGGAGGAAAGGAGGCCGAAGCAGTGCTCTGTGGTTTTGCCCACAGAGTCGATGAAGGCGATGGCAGAGTCTGTTGGCGTGAGCCAGTTGCAGGAGGAGAGTTGTGTGGCCCTGAGTGAGGAGGTCAGCTACCGCATTAAAGAGATCGCTCAGGTACAGAATTTGGATCTGGGCGTGCTAACGCTGGACGATGTTTACTCCTAACTCACATTTATTTATCATTACTATAAAGGGTATTTACAGTTTCTGTGTTGTCTCTGTGTGTTTGCCAGGATGCTCTCAAGTTTATGCATCATGCGAAAAGACGCAAACTCACCACCAGTGATATTGATCACGCTCTGAAACTAAAGAACGTAGAGGTGAGAAGTTTACCCATGTAGACATTACGCTGATGGCATGATGTACACAGATCTCTGACGTGTGTGTATTTTGCAGCCTCTGTATGGCTTCCAGAGTCAGGAGTTTATCCCATTTCGCTTTGCCAGCGGGGGAGGTAGAGAGCTGCACTTTTATGAGGAAAAAGAAGTGGACCTTAGTGACATAATTAACACTCCTCTCCCCCGCGTGCCTCTCGACGTCTCGCTGAAAGGTATAGTCAGAAAAAACAAAAGTGTGTGAGAAACTGCTTTGTGAAAGAGATGTTGTGTCTCATAATGTGCTAACTTTGCTTTCCTCCTCGGTGTGTGTTTGGCTAGCTCACTGGTTAAGTATTGATGGAGTTCAGCCTGCAATTCCAGAAAATCCACCCCCAGGTAGGAGCAGTTTATCACTGACATCTTTACTCTTCCGGGACTGTGTTTGTGGAGAGTCACTTCATCTCTTTCTCTCACTTTCTGCCTTTGTGTCTCTAAACTTATAGCCACTAAAGAGCAGCAGAAGGCTGAGTCCTCTGAGCCTCTTAAAGCTGTTAAACCTGGTCAGGAGGAGGATGGCTCTCTCCAAGCTAAGGGCCAGGGCGCCACTGCTGCTGAGGTTAAAGGTTGGTTTCATCACTTTTTAAAGTTAACTCTTTAAGGATGCTGTTACAGTGCAGCAGGAATACTTACATGGGGATGTTCTCCACTACAGGAAAAGAGAAATTGCGCCTGAAGCCACGCAGCACCCATGAACTTTCTGTGGAACAGCAGCTTTACTATAAGGAGATCACTGAGGCCTGTGTGGGCTCCTGTGAGGCCAAGAGAGCTGTAAGTGTGTGCGTTTTGTAGGGACAGGTCTTGTTAAGATTTTAACAGTACTTTTATCTGTCCAGTACTTAAAATGTATTCTTATTGGTACATTTTGTAGAAAAGTTTTTTTTTTCAGGCTTCCTTTCGTAAAAAAAATAAATTTTTGCATGTTTTCCACTAAGCCTGGAAAATGGGGGGTTTCCAAGCGATAGTTCAGGTAGCCCTAACCTTGTTTTAGTTCCCACCCCTAGAGCTAAAATATTTTTCACACTTTAATGTTGTTATCTCATGTTTGCCCTCTCTCCCTGTAGGAGGCGCTTCAGAGTATCGCCACAGATCCTGGCCTGTACCAAATGCTTCCGCGATTCAGCACGTTCATTTCCGAAGGCGTGAGTGTGCTTTACATTAAACACACATGCATGCGTTATAATTTCCCTGCCTTTAACCACAATCACACACACACAACTCTGCACCTTATGCAAGCATTTCTCTCTCTCCCTGTCTCTCTCACAGGTACGTGTAAACGTGGTGCAGAATAATCTCGCTCTGTTGATCTACCTCATGAGGATGATGAAGGCATTAATGGACAACCCGACACTTTACCTGGAGAAATATGTGAGTGTTAGAAGTTTTGGAGGATCTCTTTTTTGCCTGTAGCATTGGTAAAGTGTGTAATTGTGTGTGTGTGTGTCTTAGTTGCACGAGCTCCTCCCGGCTGTGGTGACATGCATTGTGAGTAAGCAGCTGTGTTTGAGGCCCGATGTGGATAATCACTGGGCTCTCCGAGACTTTGCTGCCCGACTCATGGCTCAGAGCTGCAAGACCTTCAGTACCACCACCAACAACATCCAGTCCCGCATCACCAAGACTTTTACCAAGGTGAGTCGTCTCAACATCTAATTACTAAAATATTTGCCATTATGTTGCCTATGTCACAACCTCAGTATCTAAATTAAAAGTTGCTGGTGCTCCAGTTTCAATAAACACTATAAATGAGTGTATGTCTCTTTTTAAAAATATGTTCATATAAAATTATTTGAATCATTAAAAGTTTTAAAGGCCCCATATTATATATTCTTTCAACAAATTAAAATAGGTCTATGAGCTCGACATGTCTCTGAATTAGTTTGCTTAAAATACCTCTTCAATTAGGCATTTTCACCTGCTTTTTACCCCTCTATTTCAGTCCCTTTCAGAACAGGCTGTTTCTCATTAATATTCCTAAACGCAAATGAGCCACTGCTGCCTCACACTGGAACTGGGGCGTAGGCAGCATGGCAAGTGTTTACCTCACATGAAAATAATCGACATGGCTGCTGCTAACAGACCATCTATACAGCCGTACATGTTCAACACAACACTCCGCTGGTAAACTCCTTCATTGTGATTCCTACGCTGGCACAAATAATGGCGGATCAGGAAGTGCTAGCAGTTCTACCTGGTGGGCAGAGGTTCTCAGCGAGGAGGGTGCAGTTGTTCAAATGTCCCCTACTATGATGTAGAAGTAGGGGAGAAATCTAACTCTAAATTTAACCTTATAGTGTGTTAAACGCAGTACAGACCCAAATGGATGTCCAAAGAATAGATTTTTTTTTTCATAATATAGTACCATTAAACGAAGATAGAAATGTATTTAATATATCTTATTCATGTATCATATTTATTATGCAAATTAAAAAATAGTTCTCTCTCTCTCTATCAGTCTTTGCTGGATGAGAAGACCCAGTGGACAACGCGCTACGGCTGCATTGCAGGCCTTGCTGAACTTGGTCCAGATGTGAGTCTCATCACAGGAGGGAAAGAGGTTGTCCATCATCCAGTGGCCCATGAGTTCTTTTCATCATCCTCTCTTTCTCTCTCTCTCTCTCTGTGCAGGTGATAAAGACGTTGATAATCCCACGTCTGACTGTGGAAGGGGCCCGTATTAAGGCAGTAGTGGAGGGGCCGGTGGTGTCTAACATCGATAAGATCGGAGCCGACCACGTGCAGAGTCTCCTGCTGGTGAGGCGTGGAAATCCGTATATCGTTTTACTTGTTCATCTTTCAAATTAAACCCAACAACCTAAAACTGTAGTCATTTTCAAAACCAAAATGGAAAAAAACCTGAACAACAAGTAATTTGGTGCTCAAATGAAAAATGGAAAAAATTGAAAATGTATTCCAGTTTAGTTATTTACCAAACCAGAAGTGGCGTGACCAAGAAGTGATCGATACATGCAGAAGACGCTAAAAAAAATCACACCTAAAGAAGCTTTGACACCGTGTCTAGGTTAGAGGACTGGACACACCAGAGAGTGCAATGTTGAAAGTCCAATCATGTGCAGTTATTTCACCAATACATAAGTGAACTAAAATAAAATTTGAGTTTTTTCCTGTTTTTTCCAAAATTAGAAATCAGACAACTTTTAGTGTATCATGAAATTTACTACAAAGACATTAAAACTGAGTGGGTTTGCAGCAGAAGCCCAGTTGTCCGAATAACTCTCCCTTTGCCTCCTTGTCTTCTATCTCTCTCTTTCTCTCTCTCTGTAGAAACACTGTGCAAGTGTGATTGCTAAGATGCGGCCGGCTCCAGACGTGGTGGAGCAGTATCGCACTGATTACGGCTATCTGGGCCCCATGTTGTGTTCGCATGTGGTGAAGGCACGAGCACAGGCAGCACTGCAGGCCCAGACGGTCAACAGAACCACACTCACTATCACACAGGTGACAGCCCCACCCAACACACACACACAATAATCAATCAGCTATAATTAGTAGGTCTGGATGACATAAACTCAATCAATATATGGACTAATTGGACATTTTACCTCGGTTATGATTAATGAACAATAATTTAGTTTTTGATTGGTTTTTGCCCTCATTGCTCACTGACAAGGTTTCAGCAAGTTCATGCAATATTGTGCTTGCCCTACATGCAATACAATGTTTGCATATTGCTATAAAACTTGGGAGAGCAGATTTAAAGCAAGTTGTATGTCACAATATGATTAAGAAAATCACCTTTGTATGTGCAGTGGGATCGGGTTTTGGTTTTGTTTTTTGCTCCATGCTGGTCCAGGATTGTCACGATATAAATCCTCAGATTAGTGTTGGCTGTGACACTCTCTCTCTTTCTCCAGCCAAGACCGACACTGTCCGTCTCCCAAAGTGCAGTGGGGTCATCAGGTGGTTCCAGAACCCCCAGTATCATCAAAGTACCCAGCTCCCTCACACTCATGTCAACTCGGCCGGGAACACCCACCCAGCCCTCACCACCGGCAACCAAGTACATCGTCATGGCAACCAGTGCAGGGGCCGCCTCCACACAGCAGGTAAAAATCCCAAAATTAACACCACTCCCTTTAACATTTACATCCCATCTCTGTAAAAGGGACCACCCGGCTGCAGCCTTTTTGATTATACTCCTCCATGTTTAAAGTGTTTTAGTGCAAGAGACGTGTATCCTTATTGATACCCCATACACCAATGGTAGTTCTATTGTGACGTTCAGGGTTAATGTTGAGTCAGAATAGCGTATGACTTAAAGTATAAAAAATATATACAAAGTATTAAAAAACTTGTCCATTCTTTACATAAACTCATCAGTAGATTTTTAAAGTTGCATAGTGTAGCAGAGGTCTTTATCACTTTCTTTTAATCCCTCACTCTTCCCCCTTGTGTAGGTGATCACTCTCAGCTCCTCCCAGTCAGGCTCTCCCATCACCAGCACTGTACCAAGCACGCCTTCATCACTTGTTAAAATGGAGTCTGGGGGCAGTGGCGCAGTGACCGGGTCAAGACCCCTACAGAAATATATTGTTGTGTCTCTACCTTCCTCCACGTCTTCCTCACTGGATCATAAAGGCGTTCTCCCCTCTAACACCTCCCCTATCAGCATAGAGACAACTATCAAGACAGAACATTCAGAATCACCAGCTGCAAGCACACAGTCTCCACACTGAACACACATACACTCAAAGTGACTGCAGTGACATTTGCATGCAAACCCAAGCATGCAAATGTGTGATATTGCTTTACATGTATATAATTATGTACTGTAGAAAAATGCAGGCCATACACAAATGTGAGGCATATGTCCTAAAACTTTTAAATGCAACCCCCTAAACCTGAGATGCCAGGTCAAGGTGTTGTTTTTACACACACATGCACATGCAAATGAAAGGATGGTGCTGACACATAGCAGTGAGTTTTCTTACACTGAATATGGAAGCACCAGTATTGGGTTTTTGATCATAAACCTCTGGTTGTATTTATATATGAAAAATTATATGCTGACACATGATAACTGCATGATTGGCAATTAAAATGCAGGAGAAAATGTTGAATGAGTTTTTATTAAATATGTTTCATTTGAGTCCACTGTAGAGCCTGTGGGCATTTTGTAAAAGTTTAACCAAAACCTAAATTTGCTTTGGTTGTGTTCATTTTTTATATTCTGTAATAAACTTGTTTTTTAATAAAAATCATTTTGGAGCTGGTGAGAAATTATATATAGCAGTTTATGCACAAGTCAGCTAAGACCAGAGATGTGAAAAGCAGCAAGTGATCCACTTAGATTTTCATTTGTATATTTTCAGTTAACCAGGTGAGCCAGTTGTAATGGCCAATCCTAGTGGGTATCAAAAGTGAAATACAAAACTCTGGGCAGGACTTTAGACTCATTTTACTGCAAAAGTAGTAAAAATAAATAAATAAAGGCATTGTAAATAACCTTTCATAGGTTCATGCACACAAATCTTTCATTCAGCAATAATAACCAAAGGTATTTTAAAATATCACACCATTCTTAGTCTTCCATTATCTTCATCACAGTAGTGGACCTCACTTTCTGCAGAAGCTTTCAGGTAAAATCAGAGTAGTTACATCCAGGTTTATTAAGTCAAACTGCATCCATCCAAGACTGGACTCTGATAATTGCTAATGGTCTAATACCTGGTGGATTGCACTTTTCAAATTTAAACTCATCATTTATGTGACATTTAAACATGAAACTTATTCCACAATAAAAAAAATCAAGGCATTGAAACCAACACATCATTGAGCTTTCATAAACGGTCCCATAGGAGTTAATTGACTATACTTTAATTCAGTCATAAAAATGAAGACATTGTAAATACTTCATTAACTCAGTAGCAGTGGGTCTCACTTTCTGTAGCAACCTTCACAAAAATCAGGACCGTGACATCCAGTTTCAAGTCAAAATCCCGACCATAATTTGGCTTTCACCATTTAAAATGTGCATCAACGGTTTTCCCCATTCAGTAAAAAAAAACATCAACGCTTTGTAAATAACCTAAACTTTAGGTTAAATATCCTTAACTTTACCTCACAGAATGGGGCCTATCTTTCTGAAGTAACCTTAACACTGAGTCTTCATGGTTCATGTCAAAATGAACCCCCACTCCCTCTATTTTGGCGGCACGGAGCCGCCGCCATGTTCGTACGCTTGGCTGAACTTACGACTCGAACGAAGTCTCAAAACAGACGAGAAAAATCCCTCCCTCTGCCTCTTGGTCTCCACCCTGACCAGTCTGGTAGCCCCAAACCCGGCCTCAAGAGGCTGTTTGGAGACGAATCAGTTTGAAGCCGCCCCGTTTTACTCTCTTACAACTCGGATTATCCGACAAACATCAACTTTAAGCGGAGCTCCGGTACGTTTGCGTTAAACTTTACACTTCGGCGAACTTCTGAACTAATATACGGAGCTCATCTCAGGCTTAATAATGGCTGTTGCTTTTTTTTATTTATTTATTTATTTAAAGAATGTGTGTGTGTGTATGTTTGTGGAAATAATTGTTTATTGCTAGTTTTGTAGGAGTTCGTTGTCAACTAGTAAGGTTTCGCGTTCTCTCTTTATAGCACGTAACCGAGCCGAAAAGATAAGAATAATTCGACGTTATTCAAATGTTGTACTGCTCGACATCACTTTTAAGTGTTGTACGTTCGTATATTTTATGCAGGACATTTTATTTCTCAGAACTGCGCAAACAGGCCCATGGGTGGTGGTGTCCCATATCGACATGTGATATAAAGAAATAGGATTGTTATTTATAGTTTTAAAATGTCGTGTCATGTCAAACAGGCAGAATTTACTCGTGTGGAGTTGAAACGGAACCAGAACTCTGTGTATTATGTAAGTTGCTGATGTGTTAAAATTCTAAGAAGTCAGTAGCTCTTACTATACACAGTTACGAACTAATGAAACTTTATTCTTAAACTTAAAAGCTATAGTTTTATTATATATTTAACAATACTCGATTGATACAGTTTTCTGGTGTTTCTATAGTTATTTCTCTACATCAGATCACCCAGAACCTTGTTAGGCATCTTTTAGTAGGAACTAAATGAGCAGAACACAGAAGGCAAAAGTGGCAGGACCAGAAATACTCAAGTTTCACAATGTTCGTGTCAAGAGTGGAGTGAAATGTTGGTGTTAACCAGGGTGGGAAGTGATGTGCAGATCGTGTTTTTGATCAGAGGAGAACAGCTGCGTGCTGATTACAAAATGATAAGATAGCATCAATTTCCAGCATGTTAAGTAAACATATTTGTTTTATTAGAAATGACCACTGTCATACTGTCATTACAGTTTTGTCTGTTTTAATAGACATCTGTTCTTGAATTCTAGTATCAGGTATCAAGAGAAGCACTGCCTGGATTCAATTCTTGCAATTAAATCTGTTGATTCTGGACAGCTGCAATTGGAATCACATTAGATAGAAAATGAGAATCAGTAAAGGCATTTTTCAAATTTAATTTCTTGACTTTTTCTTATTTGACTCCTTGGCATTGCATGTCAATTATGACATGATTATTTTGTTAATCGATTAATCTGCAAATTTTCCCGATTAATAGATTATGAATCCGATAGTGTTTCAACGGTTTGGAAAATGAATGAATGAAAAATTATTTCATTTCCTGCATTTTTTAATAAACCAAACTGTCAACTTCTATTTTTCTATATTTATTTTTTACTCTCTAACATTATAAAATGTTAGAGAGTAATGCACGGCACTGGATCTCGTCTCCTTCTTATTCTTTTTATGGTAGTCGGCATCCAGCTTAATGGTGCTTTACTGCCACTGCGGCTTTGGTTAGCTTACTGCCCCCACATTAGGGAGCACTGTACATGTGTGTATAATAACGTAGACCCAACTAATCGATTATTAAATTAGTTGCCAAATAATAATCAGTTTTAATTGATTTACTCAATAAGTTGTTGCAGCCCTAATGGCAAATGACTGTGGAGTCAGTTCTGAGGCTTTGGAGTTGATTCTTGATTCTGTGTTAGCTGAAACCTTGGAATCGATTCTTTTTTTTAATCGGACACTGTCTTTACATAAGAGTGAACACAGCCCAGCCCAATTTACAGAGACCCACATGACTTAACATGGATTTTGACTTAATTGACATTAAGCAACTTACATTAAGTTGGACGTATTCATTAAATGCCAGTATTGTCTTCTAGTTTCATTGTCTGTACAACTGATAAAACAGGTTTTGTGAAGTGTACCCTACGTAGAATTGATGAATGAAGGGGTGGTGGCCTAAAGATGTCTAATATGAAAGCATTTTAAAGCTTTTCATCTTTGGAACAGCCTAAGTAAATGTGAAGAATAGGCGTGTCATTGGGCGTGCATGGTGTTTGAGCAGGTGGGTAAGTGGGAGTGTTTGTTGGCCGTGCAGGCTGCAGGTCAACTGAAGTGTGAGTTAATCTGTCCAGGTAACGAAGGGCTTTGAGTGTTAAATTTCAAGCAGTTGAAGTTTTGCTGTTTAAACTGTTGAATGAGATGAAGGACTTTCTGCTTTAAGATCAGTTAGTGAGAATCAGATTTCTGTGAGGGGGGAAGTATCACAGCACCCTAAACAGATCATGATATAAAATTAGCCAGGGTTCTTTTGTAGGACCACTACGTGTGTGTTTGTGTCCTTCAGTGCATTCATGTAAAGGTTTGTTTTGTAATTTGAGTTAAAATGGTGTCCTGTTTGTGCCCTGTGAGTATTGTGGTGAATTTGTCAAGAACTAAATTGTGTTCTTGGTTTGGAGGTTGTATGTCTGCGTTTGTGTGTGGTTTATATGCAACCTGAAACGTGTAAATACATATCAATGTCCCATTGGACATCTATTACAGTTTGTCTTTAAAGTAAACAAGACAAAAACACCAAATGCTGACGGTGTTAAACAGCTACTTCCTCTGCTAATTCTTTATCTCTCTTCCTCTCTGTAGGATGAGTAAGAGAAGATGGAGGACAGGACTTTACTGCAGAACATCAGGAGTACTCCTAAACTCAGCACTCCTGTTCTAAGTATGCTACTATCAGCCCTGCCGTTCCCAGTCATTTGTCTGAATTGTTTACACTGTCTGTTAAAATGTATATAGGACATTGCTGGTCAAAGACAAACTTGAGGTTGTGTTGTCCGTAAGCACTAGATGGCGCTCGTGTGTAACCTCTGTAAAATGTGCATATCTAGAAATCAGATTAATACTGCAGAAGGATGTGTATTAATTATTGTTATTAATCTCTGCTTTCTCAACAGTAATCAGTAAACTCTTCGTGATTGCATTACCCATCGCCCAGGTTGTTATCGGTAGGTTTCATACACCTTTTATTCACATAAATTAATTTGCGATGTAAAAATGAATGTTTTAATATTTTAAAAAGGATGATGCATCCATTACAACTGTTGCAAATAAAATTGTGCTCAGTATGCTCAACACAAAGTGTCACTAACCCGTTTGGTTTCTTTTTTTCTCATTTCAGGAGCAAAAAACCTGCAGAACTGCCCCAGGCAACCGTACATTCCTATCTACCTGGTGGTGTCCGGTAGCTTTGCCCTGCTGCTCTCCCTGCTGTCATGTCTCCCCTGTACGCAGGAGTCCGAGGATGGCAGTCAGACCCCCGTGAGCAGTCTCTGCACTGCCTGGAACTCACTCGTAACCATCTTCCTCACATGTTGGTTCATTGCTGGTGAGCGGCATCATCCTGCATGATGTTTTGCTGTGTTCTGATTGAATCAGTTGCTTTCTGAAGTTCCTTATTGGGCAATACTTTAACCAAAAAGGAACTTCATCACATGCAGACACATTTTAGAATCAACCTTTATTGCACAATTACCATAATAATAAATAAATACCATAGTTATTACTATTATAATTCTCCTCATTACGTTTATTAAGAGTTATATCTTATCCTATAGTGGAAATGTTTAAACACATTTTTAAACATGTGGTTTGACGGTATAAACATTTAGATGTTTGCACAGTTTTAAAGTTGCTGATAGAGGAGAGGAAATGCTCCAAATTCTGCTACTTCACTTGGAGTGGCCAGTAAGGTGTTGTTTGCTGATCTTAAAGCTCCTTCTGAAATAGACACTGACATTTCAATGTTTTCAAATCAATTCAGATTATTGTTTATATTTATCTTAGGCTAACAGACCAACTTCAATAACTTGGACTTGGTTGTGTTGAAATAACAGGCTCGTTACTCGGTAAAGGAAAACATCCAGGTCTGCTTTGTGTGGTTCTGCCTTGAAAGAACGCCTTAAGACTAATAACAGACACTGTATCTTCTTCCACAGGAAATGTGTGGATTTACTCCATATACCAGCCGATCTACGACCCGAAGGATCCAAATTACTGTGATAAAACACTCTATTTGTTCGCGTTCTGGACCACCACATTGGCCTACATCCTGGTCTGCCTGATTATCCTGGGTGGTTGCTGCGTTCTTTTCGGCATGTGTCTGTGCGGCCGGGTGGGTAATGGCTCTGAAGACGGGGTCTGATCATCAGGCCTTGGGTTCAATTGTGAACTGCTGACATAGTTACCCACTGTAAGAAATGCACGGATGCACTTATTTTGTTGTTTTTTGTTGCACTCTTAAAGGACCACCCAACCCAAAGATTCTAATGCAGCAGTGAATAATTTCTTCGTAATTTTTTTAGCAATGTTATTTGCTTTGGGCAGGGTGGCTAGTCTGTGAGTAGATGAGATGTTTACCGCAATCTTTGCTTTTTGTGCCTGACTCTTCTTGTATATGTGTGATTGAGAGAAAAAACTGCTGTGGTGGAGTCACTGAATATTGGACGCTTCATCTTTGTGTTATACATGTTTTGTTTAAATCCACTACGTACTGTGGTTATCTTTTGCAAGAGTTTTAAGGCTACCTTCTCTCTCAACTCTTCTCTCTTCTCAAAATAATATTGCAATGATTTCATTAAAAATCATTGGATTTATATATTGATACATTAAAAAGTAGTAATTATAGCACCTACAGTATCACGAAGGAAACTTTTAAGGCTGTCTAATGGTAAGTCTGGGTATTTTCTCTTCTATTTGCTCCACCAAACTTTTTATTCTATCTTTTTTGTAACCACAGGAAAGCTCATATTTTCTCTTCTTTTTACTCTGGCATATGTTTTATTTAGTAATGCTTATAAATCCATTAATTTTTTACCCATACATACTTGGAAACATAATACAGGTAAAGACAAACGTGTTACTTTTTGTTTAAATTTCTGAAATCAGAGAATACAGACTTCATTAAGACTTGCTGATGCCGATCATGTGTTTTGGTAGAACATAGAATACTGAGGTTGAGACTGGGAGAGAAAATGGAAAGAAAATGTTAAGACTCAGCTGTAATGAGAGCAACTTTTCTTACATGCAAAACTCATTTGTTGCATGTATAAGCTACAATATGTTTTGATACTGAAGCATTTTAAGGCTCTTTGTATAATTAGCAATTACAACTACGGTTTTCATTGCTCTAACTCAAGTGTGCCAAGAATATTTTCAGGGATCCTGTAGTAAGAGCATTGATAAATATGCCTGCTTGCTTAAACTCTCAAATGTACCAAGTTTGTTACAATCAAATAAAAATGCAATTAAGATAATCCTAATATTTAGTCCCTTATTTTAACAAAGGCTGATTAACCATAAGCTTTCTCCCACAATTTGCAGGAACGTCACTTGTCACACCCTCACAAAGTGTTAAGGTAATCCAGCTAATTAAGTAATATACTTACAGTGCTCTTTTGTCGTTCTCAAAAAATAATACGCTAAAAAATGTTTTGACATTACTTTGCTTATTTCTGTGTGACACTAGTCACTGAAAGTATATTTAAAGCTATAAATAGAGAGTATGAATCTTAACTTGTCTCCTTGATTGATTGATTATTCTCGATTATCTTTAAATTATACAACGTATATATATATATATATATATATATATATATATATATATATATATATATATATATATATATATATATATATATATATATATATATATATATATATATTTCACTTCCAGATTATCCGACAAACATCACAGGTTAAAGCGGCATGTTTAAACTTCTAAACTAATAGGACATTTGATTTAACATGGGATTTGTTACATTTTTACTAGCCAATATTATTATGTTTGTTGATATAGTTATGTACATATTTAGTTTGGTAAAATAAATAAATAAATAAATAAATAAATAAATAAATTATATATATATATATATATATATATATATATATATATATATATATATATATATATATATATATATATATATATATATATATATATATATATATATATATATCCATCGAAGCGCGTTTCCAAACCGATAAGCCTAGCGATAATTTGACGTTATTCAAATGCTGTACAGCTTCGACATCTCATATAGTAAAATGTTGTCTGTATATTTTTAAAAATGGGACGTCAAGCTGTATCCAGTCAATGTCAGGTGCATTGTCAATTTCTCCCACATATACTAGACATACAGAGGAATTGAAAAGTCACGTTTCTTTACTGTCCCTGATGAAAGAAAGATGCACAACATATAAGACCATCACCTGACATCACCTTACATTACCTAGCATTACTTATCACTAGAATAAAGAGTACACGATAGAGGAAAAGACTTGTATATATAGCGCTAAACAGACAGAATCACGGGACAAGGATCACAAGACAAAAACACAAGACATCACGAGCAGCAAGTCCTGTGTGTGCTGTGACAGCACTGAGATGTGCAAAAATGTAACTGTGAAAAGATGTTTGCTATAAAAACAACTTCAGAGACATCTTATAAAACAGCAACAACTTCCAGGGCACCAGTTATCAAAAATATATGCATGTAAGTAGAGTGCAAGAATAAAATGTGCAAGATACGTTGTAAAGTGCCATTAACTGTGGAACATAGTAGCAGCAGCTTCAGAGTCTAGTAGTCATTGAAGCAGGATGGAGCAGGTTTCTTTGGTACAGGTATAATGGTGGTGGCCTTGAAGCATGATGGAACAACAGCTTGTCTCAGAGGGGTGTTGAAGATGTCTGTGAGGACGTCCTTCAGTTTTTCTGTGCAGTCCCTCAACACATGACCAGGGATGTTGTCTGGACCTGCTGCCTTGTGGATTTGATAGTAGAGAGTATCCTCTTCACACTGGCAGCAGACAGGCACAGCACCTGATCGTGGGGGGTGGTGGCGTCTTCTGTGGACGTGTGTTTTTTTTGTGCTTCAAAACGTGCAAAGAAGCTGTTGAGGTTGTTGAGCAGAAAGGTGTTATTGTTACAGGTCCGTGGCGCAGGTTTATAGTCTGTGATAGCCTGAAGGCCACAGGCTCCGTGTATCTCTGCTGTCTTTAAAATGGCATGTTGTCTTGTGTGTATATTCCTGTTTTGCTTTCCTGATCCCGCGGAGCAGGTTGGCTCTTGCCATTCTCAGTCTGGCTTCATCCCCGGCTCTGAAGGCTTTATTCCTTTCCCTCAGCAGCCGATGGACATCACCGGTCAGCCATGGCTTCTGGTTAGCCCGGGTGGTGACGATTTTTACATGTGTCACATCATCAATGCACTTCCTAATATAAGAAATGACCATATCTGTATACTCCTCAATGTTTGTGTGATTGTTGTATGTGGCTGCTCAGATCTTATTTTTATTTATTACCTTTTGATTCTCAGGACTGCTTGGTGTAGTCCCAGGTCCACAAGTGATAGTATCGTGAAGGAAATCCTCATCAGGATTGTGTTACTTTTTATTTGTATTTTTATTCCATGTCAAACGTGCAGAATTTAAAAGGTCACAGTCTTGATCGTCTGTTATGAATGTGTGTTTCGTTAGTTGCTTTCTCAAAAGTAATCTGTACATCACGTCATCACTCCGGGCCTTGCCATTGAATCTGGAATATTTTAGCAGGAAATGAGTGAATAGGCATCTCTGGAACTCGGAAGCGTGCATGATCAAAACTAAAAGTGGTTTTGTTGTTGTTCTTCAGGGAAGTCTAAAAGAGTGTGACTTTTTGAGTATTGGTGTTCCTGGAATTCAGAGTTGAATCTGATTCCATTTGTTCCATTTGACTGTTTCCATGAATTGATGAGTCGATTTCAAGAGCAATTTTTCTCCATCATGGAACCTAAATTATTATTAAAATCATACTATAATCACAATTTTGTTGGTTTTACAATACTTGATTGACAATTGATTATTTGGAAATTAATACTGGTAACTAATAAAAATCTGTGTCTGAAATCGACACTTGTATAGAGATACAAGACAATGTGGCTCCAGTTTCTACAGTACAAGAAACAAATAAGGCACATCGAGTAAGCAATATATATGTATCTCTATACACTTGTAAAGCGATGACAAAGTTTACTTTGACTTTAACTATGAACATGTTTACCTCTGTAGGATGAGTGAGTGAAGATGGAGGACAGGACTTTACTGCAGAACACCAGGAGAACACCGACATTCAGCACTATTCCTTGGGAAAGTATTCTGCAATTTTCCCTGAAAAGTTACTTTTTTAAAATTAAGTTGTTAGTAGAACATTGCTTGTGTTATCAAATCACACAAGGCAAATCTTCAAAAGATTGTAGAAGAACAGTTGTGTTGGTCATAAGCACTAGACGGCGATCTTGTATAACCTAAAATTCTAATATATAGAAATCAGATTAGTTCTCCAATAACAATGCATATCCTTACTGTCCCTCTGATTCCACATGCTTTCTCAACAGTAACCTACACATTCATTTTGATTGGTCAAAACATGGTCGTTATGGGTAGGTATCACATTTTATTCACAGAAGATAACATGCACATTAAGAATGTAAAAATAAACATGTTTGACTATTTTTTAAAATTGTGATAATACATGTGTGAAGAATTCATTAAAACTGTAGCTAACAGGATTGTCAGTATTGACAGCTATCAGTATGTTCAGTTTTTGTCACTGGCATGAAACCTGTTCTTTTTCTGTGTTCCCCTTCTCAGGTGCAATATACCTGCAGGACTGCCCTGCACAGCTGTACGTTCCCATCTGCCTTATAGTGTAGGGTAGCTCTGCCCTGCTGTAGTCCTGTATGTCCTCTAAGAAGGGGTTTGAGGCCGGCTGTCCGACCCCTGTCAACAGGCTCTATGCTGCCTGGGAGTTCCTGTTCAGACTGTTCCTCTGCTGTTGGTTCATTGCTGGTGAGCAGCATCATTCTGCACACATTTTATAGACCTCTGATGCAATGCATGCCTCATCCCTGATTTCGGAAGTTTGTGCATTTTTGGGGAACGGTTCAACCTTATTTTTACATGCAACTCAGTACGGAATCAAACTTCACTGAAAAAGCCCTACTACTACTACTACTAATAATAATAATAATAGTGAGAACAATAATATCTATAAATTGTATTGCTATATAGATATCTTAGAATTAAAAGAAATTCAAATAGTGAATAAATGCATAACAAAAGAAAAATGTCAATAAAATCAAGCAGTATAATAATCAAGAGGTCCCAATTTAATCTAAATAAACGCTAAATTAACCCTAACCCTAACTTTGAAAATTGAAAGCTTGGAGTGACCTGTAAGGTGTTTTTTTTTTGATGATCCTAAAGCTCCATCAACTATGCATATATGTCATAGTTGTTTTTCTTAGGTTGTGAGCTGCTTATTCTGCTGTTCCCTTTCAATACCCAGTAACTGACTTTTGGTTTCATTTCTGTTGAGATTAATTCTTTCCTTTATTTAATTTGAGATTTGTCAGACCTACTTACCTTTATGACAATATATATTGGTATCCATAATTGCACAAATTACCTGCATTCTCAATCTAGTTTTTTGCGTTGGTATTGGTATTTCTCCAGTCTACTGTATATGTGGATAGGTTAGAAGTGTTTTAAATTGTGGTACGACAGCGACACCCAGTGTTTGAAATCGGAACTGCGTCATAATATTTTGCAGTATTTGGCAGATCAAGGAAGATGAATGATACTGAAAAGGAACTATGGCAGTAGTTCAGTGTGGCAGTCTTACAACTGTAACCCTGTTTTGGCCAAATGTTTTGGTTGTGATTTTTCTCTCAAGAAGTTGGTTAAAATTAGGTCTGGGAACATAACGCACATGATTAATCTGGGAACTACCGTGATAATTTTTTGACAGTAATATGACCAAGTTTGAATGGGAGAAGATGGAGTTTATACTAGTTTATACTTAACACATGCTTATTACATGATCATTATAAAGCAGAGTTGAGTGACCGAAAGGCACAAATAAGGTGATTGGGTGATCAAAAATTCTCCGGTGCACTGAACACTAAATTTGGTTTTAAAAAGTGTCCAGAGGGAGGTTTAGATAAAGTTATGTGCACATACTGTGTTGATGAACTTTTCCCCAAAGAGTGATGTTATGGCAAGTTCTAACCTTTCCTTAACATGCATTTCTTTAGTCCAGTGCCATATATTTTATCTAGATTAATCCAGGGGTTTGTGGTGCTCAAACATATTTTTATCTACCCAACTGAGGCCTTAGTGGTAGAATATCAAGAGGTCGCAGGTTCAAATCCTGCTGCATCTGTCCTACCACCAGAACTCCCTAAACTGGTTTCTCTTCTTCAAGGCCCTTAACCCCAAAACTGTCAAGAAATGTTAAGTTGCGCTGGATAAGTCTGCTAAATCCTGTGGTCCTCTAGAAGAGGTAGTGGTCAGTTCTAAACAAAAATGAAGTGAGAAATTAGTGCTAGCTGAGGGAAAAAGTGGAGATCTTTTTTGTATGGTTCTGCATTGTAAAAGCACCTTGAAAATGAAAGACTGATAAAAGACACCATATCTCTCCCATCAGGAAACTAGCCCAGTTACAACCCCAAAGATCATAATTAATCTGTATGCGGTCTGGACCATCATGCTGGACTACATCCTGATCAGCCTGATACTGCTGTGTTCTCTTTGTCATGTGTCTGTGCGGCTTGGAGAGTAATGGCTTTGATGACGAGGTCTGAGTGACAAGCATCAGGTTCGAATCTGTATCTTCTTCCTGCTGACGTAGGTACCCACTGAAAGAAATACACAGACGCATTTGTTCTGTAGCTTTTTTTGTGGCTTATCCACAAGTAGACGAGTAACATTTACCACATTCTTTGCTTATTGTACTCTTCTTATACATGTGTTTGTGTGAGAGGGAAAAATAACTGCTGTAGTGGAGTCATAAGTGAATATTTGCACTCTTCATCGTTGCACAGGTTTTAGAGGTGTTTTGTGTTTAGTCCACTACAGAATTTAATTTGAAATGACCTGCTTTATATTCATTAACTAAAAGCACTGCAAAATATCAAATATAAATCTATATTTAGTGTATGTTTAAAACAGTCTAATGAGAGCCACAAGAAAGCTTAGATGTCTTTATTATTTACACATACATACTTAGAAACATAACACAGGTAAAGACAAACTTAACCTGAAAAAGAAAAGAGGTTACACGCTTTACATTTTGTTCAGATTTTTTAAATTCAGAATACATACTTCCTTAAGGCACTTACTGAGGCTGGTCATGTGTTTTGATAGAACGTAGAATTCTGATGATGGGATTGGGAGGGGAAATAGAAGACACTGAGACTCAGCTCTAATTATCTATAATGAATGGCACTTTCCTTACATGCAAATGTGCCAAGTATACCTTCAGCGATACTGTATGAATAGCATTGATAAATATGCCTGATTGCTCGGACTCTCAAATGTACCAAATTAAAGTGCTAATAAGATAACCCTAGTATTTGGTTTAAAAAAAAAAAAGCATGATTAAATATGAGCAAACTTCAAACTCTTTCTCCCACAGTGAATTTGCAGGATCGTCACTTGTCCCTCCTACACAACGTGTTCAGATAATGCACCAAATACAACATCCTTAAAATGCCACAAAAGTAACATACGCTTGAATTGTTTCAACATAATATTGGTTATTTTTGTGTGACATTATACACAGGACCAAAATTGGATGTGTTGTTTTAAGTTATACATGGAGCCTGACCGACAGCTGGTTTTTAAGACCAATTGATGGTTGGAGAATTTAAATCAGCTGATAATCTATTTTTAATGACATAAACAAAGACTTCTCAATGTTTTGATTTGAGTTCTCAGCAAGATGCAGTTTTAAAAAAGTAAATTTAATAAAAATGCAAAAAGTCCAACAATAGGAGATGCTGTTTGTCCTACTACACAACAACACCCAGCATCGTTGAGTCTATCTATTTTATTTTGTTTGTCTTTTTTTTTTTGCTGTTATAAGCTAATAAATCCAATTTACCTGCAACTATTTTACACTGTTACACTGAATTATTGGTTGGGCTGTTGTCATAAACACACCATAATTTAGAAACCTATACAGGATCTGCCGCTAACATTTAGAATGTCCCCAAAACGTTAGCATGCTCAATATTCCATGGAAAATCCTTGGTGATGAAAATTTACATATATTTCTGAAGCCAATGGCAAGGAGTTGGTGGACTGTGGGAATCTCACACCAATGGAAAAGAGGAAAGGAACACACCCGAATATTAACAGCAGTTACGCAATCTCTCAAAGCAGGTAACAGCTGCTTTAACAATGATGATCTCAGTTTCCCCACCACCATAATCCACACAGACAAAAAAAGATTTCAGGTATGTGGGAGGATTAATGATTCAGTAAGCCAGTTATCTGTACCTTTATCTCTGTGGTTTCTGTGTCATGGCAGGAAAGAAATAATAAATGAAAAAGGGAATTTGATGATGCCAATTCCAAATAGGGTAAAACCCCAGTGAGACGTCTCAAGAAGCTTTGTAAAGGGAGAAAACCAAAAAATAAATCACACGGCAAAGGCCATAACACAAGGGAATGCAAGGTGGTTACACCATAGACGAAGTTACACCAGAGGAAACTGGGATTGCAGCCATACTGTGCTGGAATTAGGCATCTGGGTGGTGCAACACACAAAGAGGATGAGAAACATCCTGTAGTAAGAACACACCCAACGCCCTTGTGTGAACCTGTGCACAGTTTCTGTATGTTCAGTCCATGAGAGCAGCTGCTCTGGGGGTTTTTTTATACTGACTGGGTTCTAGTCACTAATGCTGGCCCTCCTCATCATCACTCTGAGAGAAGTGTGAGAGTTCATGCTTCCTCTTCTCCACTGACCTGCAACGCAAAAACAAAAAAACAACATATAGAAACCAATTTCCAAACAGTTTCCAAACAATTTATAATGGTGATTTTTAAAAAATCTTTTAATTCAATTTGTGCATTTCAAAATGTGACCGATTAAATCCTGCTGCTCTTAAGCAGACGATGATTTATTATTAACATGTATTTAGTAAAAAATGTAATTAATATTTAATACTATTTTAACTTGATGTTAAAATAAGATCCAAATTAAATACAGCCATGAAAAACAGCATCAACAAATGTAAACAAACATTACACAAAACTAAATTAGATTAGGATGCAGTAAATTTTTAGAAACAGAGCAATGCAAACACCTTTTGAGGTAATGTTTAACATCTGTTTAACTGGATGGGATGCAACATTTTCAAACCAAACACCAGTTTTCTGAATCGTTTAAAGCTACCGAACAGTAACAGGATCAACTAGAGGGGCAATTCCATAAGAAATTGTGATTGTTGGGCTAAAAAGATGGAAGGCATAAAAGTGTGGGAAAAGTTTAAAAAGAAGACATGATTTAGTACTTGAACCATGAGACACGCCCCCTGTGGCCAAATGACGGCAACGTTAATGGTGGCAGCACTTTTGACCAAAACTAGGTAAGGACGGGCAAAAATAGTGGCACCCCTTGTGGCCAAAATACAGAAGGACAACTCTAAAGGAGGTGCCCCCTTAGGGCCAAATTACAGAATTAAGACCTGACAGAAAAGGGGGAAAAAAGAGGGTGGCAGTTGGGCAGTTAACCAGAAACGCAATAGTCAATGCCTCCTCAATGACCTGAACATTTTAAAGCCATGAACAGTGTCTCTACAATAATAATGAGTTAAAGTCATAAAAGTGTGAAGAAGAAAAAGAAGAAATAATAAAGAGAACAAGGTGCTTGCTGGTACCCAACAATCAGTTATTTTGTGCTAACCTGGCTCAGGAGAGTTTTTACAACCCTGTGCTGTGAAGCAGGTATGCATTTAGGAAATTTAATGTTAGTTTCCAGCCCGTGCAATGTCTGCATCCATACCAAGTTAAAAAAATAGACATCCCTGTGTCCCAGTATCCACCTAAACTCACCTTGACCTGAATCTGCTGTTGGACCAGAGCTCATTCCCTTTCCTTTTGCTGTGATTGGCTGCTCGTCTTTTGTGCTGCCTTCCCCCTGTCTGCGGCCAGCCTCTCCTCCCTGCGAGTCGCTCAGGGCTCTCTGGAAGGACATGGCCAAGCAGGCAGCAATGTCCCGGGCCCGCTCCGGTCTGCTGCACCAGAACAGACGGCACTGCAGCTGCTGGCCCGGCTGCCTGCAGATGTAGAGGAAGACATTGGGCCGGCGGGCGTCGCTAGCACAGTACGCGATGTCCTTCAGGTAGGTCTTAGTTAGCTGCCGGCCCGAGCTGAGCTCCTTGACTTCCAGGTAACGTGAGCGTACCACCAGAGCGTGCTCCTTCCGCAAAGACCTCGGGGTGGGAAACTTCTCCAAAACCCGGCTGATGGCTTCCTCGGCGTGCTGCAGGTCAAGCGAGTAGATCTTCTCCGTGCCCAGGTAGTAAATCTTAAAGATCGGGTCGCCGTGGGACAGGGCATGGGTCCGGTCGCGACGGAGACGCCGGCCGAATAGGGCTGGAGGCTTCCACATGGATTGCATGACGAGAAAAAGGCTCTATAATGACCTGAGAGAGAGAGAGAGAGAAAGAAATATATTTATATTTATTATTTATATGTATTTTATACCAGGGCTGGGCGATATGACCTGAAATCAAGACCATGATAAATGAATGAATATTATTTATTTTTGGCTTGTTTGTTATTCGCCCTCATATTTCCCAGACAAGGTTTGTACTGTAAATATTCTCAACTATTAAAGCCAGGATAATTATTTTCAAATAATTACAAATTCTCATTTGTAATTGTTAAATAATCATAGGAAACAGTCACATAACACATACAGCAGTATGTTTTTAAAGGTACAGTACATGAACAGACACTGGGGAAAATATTAACAAAATTTGTTTGTTTAAAGTATTAACTAGCACCACAGGGCCTCTGAGCAACACCCTTAACACCCAAGTTGCTCCAGTGAGACTGTCCCTTTAATTAGGAAATGAAAATTGAAAAAATTCATATATGATATATACAAATATGATCACTTTTATCCACATCATGTGTGAATTGTTATGGCATTTATATGAAATCTGTGCCAAATAATTACATGCTTTTAACATTGTTTTCCAGAACCTACAGCTGCACAATACTGGTAAAAATGACAGTGCAATATTTTTATTGCCACATATACATATATGCCTTACCAAAAAAAATACAATAGCTATTTTGACAACTTCTGTTGGTTTCGTAAACCAACAAACACCAACATCTATACAGTTGATTTAAGTGCAGCAAACTCACAAAGTAAGCAACACCGATAGTCGATATTTAAGGGGAAACAGGCGGTTCATAACCTTGTTGACTCATTATGACACTATTATATTCATATAAAACTCCTCCACCAAAAGTGTGGCATGACATTTTTTAATTAGTTTTACTTGACAAGTCTTCCAATGCAACAACTGCACATTCGTACATTGCGAAAATAATGATGAAATAAATTGTGGAAATATACTGATGAAATATACTGTGAAGTCCGATTCTACACCGAAGAGATAAGAAATAGTAGTTTCAGCTTTGCAGAACTAACATAATAAAAAGCTTTAGTGTATGTGAATAATGTTAATTAATATGTATGCCTGCTCAGAGGTGATGTTGAAACTATCATGATGAAATTTCAGAAAACTGGACAGAGTTAAGAAACTGGACAAAAGCAAGTGTGGGAACGTATGCATTTTTATATGACTTCCTTTATGGACAGAAGGGCTGCAAGTGCACAAAGGAGAGCGAAAATCGTCACGCCTCAAAGCATGTGAATTTAAGGAGAAATCCTTTAAGAGACGGTCTTCCGTGTGTGTGTAGCTGATGAAGCTTTCTTGTAAAAAGGGAAGGAGTCGATAAAAATGGTAGTAGGCTGTTTAAGGATATTTAAAAGTATTTGAAAGTTAAGACACTCAAGCTTTCTTTTAGCTCTCTGTGAAGTAATTAAAAAACATGTAAAGGTATATGTATTTATGTATGTGTTTAATGTATAATGAAACACCAATCTTTATGTCTTTCTATACACATTCTATCTATCTTTAAGATGCACACGATTCAGCGTGTCTGCATTCATATTTGTCCATATTTACTTACTGTTAAATATGGGAATGACGCAAAACCCTATGCAAATTAAATCAAAAAACACACGCCAACTGACACAAATTTGAATAGTCGTCATTAGGAAAGTCCTGGCTTACGTGCGATGACAGGAATATTCTGGCACGATACAGTTCACATCCGCGGCCCCGACGGATTGTTTACTAGTGCATTTCCACAGCCCAGAATGCGTAAACATAAACATGTTTGGTGAGACAGAGCGCCAGCGTGTACTGATAAGAAAGCAGCGAGACTACACCACCACACCCAACACATACACAAACATGCACACACACAAACCATAACTCAATCTCTCAAACTGAAATCTAAACAAACCCCAGACATATTTATGTTGTTTATGCCTTTATCCTTTAACCTGCAGGACTTTGGGTCAGATAGTTTCCCAGAAGTGAGATATGAACAGTTCAACCCTCATAGGAGGTGAATCTATAATAAAGACTTGACTAAATGAATGTCATTTTCTGAATCCCATTTTATGAAACATACACATATTTAGTTATAAATATGAAAAACTGTGGGTCAGTTTCCTAGAAGTTAAATATGAACACTTCATACTTAAAAGAGGTGAGTCTATATTACATCAGACATGATTAAATTTGTACAATCTTTTCAGTCCCCCAAACACACACACACACAACCTTTAGTTTTAAAAGTTACAAAAACTGCAAGTAAGATTTGATGAACCTGAAGATATTCTGATGGCCAAATCTTCTAACAGAAATGTTCTAATGGACATGGTGTTTTCAAGTTTAATGGATGGTGTTTGAAGTTAAATGATCACTTCACTGTTCGATCTTGAATGTGTGACATGGGAAAACTTCACTAAGTATTGCAACTTATTTTCCTCCTCTGAGTTATATATAGATGGGGTTGTATATCATTATGCCAGCAGGATCTAGGAGCGGTAAGATCTGTGCAGATTCCCGGCACAAGGGGAAAAATAAACACACACACACACACACTTTGGATGTGTTGCTGTTGGAACCACACAGGACACACATCATTTTTAAGTGGCTGTCAGAATTTCAGGTAAGTGGACCGGTGCATCATCATGTACACACAATGGATGAAACATCAACACACACACCCACACCCACACCCATATACACATATATATATACATGTGTATATATATATATATATATATATATATTATATATATATATATATATATATATATATATATATATATACACACATACACATGTATATATATATATATATATATATATATATATATATATATATATATATATATATACACATATATATATATATATATATACATATATATATATATATATATAATATTTTAAATATATATAATATAAATATATATTAAATATATATTATTATTATTATTATTATTATTATTATTATTATTATTATTATTATTATTATTATCATTATTGTGAATATTATCTTATTAATGTGGGCCTTTCTTTCTCTCCAGTTTCTTTGTCCTGTCTTCTGAGGAGTTTGTCCTGACACTGTGACCCTAAACTTTCTATTTAAGACCCTGTAACATTCTGTAAAACTGCTTTAGGGCAGTGTATGTTGTATTATATACAGGTGTACAAGTGAAGGGCACGAGCACATTGATTAAATAACTGCATTTCAATTAACTTTACGCAATCACAATTAACCCTGACTCAATGTATAATTATACATTTTCGTTCATTAAAATACGTAGCATCACACAGAGGTATTATTACGTAAGCAACTTTGTGTTAACAGATTTACTACAAACCCATTCAGCCCAATACAATCTTTTACTACACCATCATTCAGGCTGTAACGCATAGTCAAGACTGCTAAGAGACAACACTTTCAGTGTATTAAGAAATGTGCTCGCTTACCGTAAAGAGAACGTGTCTGGACTGCAATTCAGCAGCTACTGTGCGATTTCCCCCAATGACAGCGAATTTACACGTTCAAAAGTTGCACATATTTCCAGGAGCTCAGGCACATCGAGTTTGGTCATTATCTGTTCAACATCAGCCTTGGTTCGGGAGAAAGTAACGAACTTGTTCCCCTGCCGCGGCACATTAGCCAATCAGATTCAACGGGACTTCAGCGCGCGCGGGGATTTGGCCACTCGTACGGCGCTGGTGGGCGGAGCCTTCAAACGGAGCTGACCAATAGAAGGGTCTCGGAGTGAGCACGCGAACTGTGAACTCGAGTAAAGCTGGAGTTACACTAGCGACTCTTGTGGGTCAGAGTACAGTCAAACGGAGGTTTAGAATAAGGATAAGGACAGTTATATTAATGTTTAATGTCAAATGGAAGAAATGAGGTACTGAGGTTTGGTTCGTGTAAAAAAAAAAAAAAAAAGAATAAAAAATCTGCAAACAAAAATATCATTAAAAGTGAAGTCAAAAACGCAAAGTTAAAACACACGCCTGAAAGGGGTTGAAGGACAAAACTGTGTCTGTAGGCGCCCCCCTTATCCAGATCCACGGAAAAAGAACTGCTCATTTCAGGAAAAAAATAAAATAAAATTAGTATTGCCGCAAACTGGCTTTTATTCCTGTTCCTTTAAAAAAAAATCTAAACGAACCCTTACACCCCTGAGAGAATTTGGTGTTTTTCTATACCTTATCTATGCTTTATGTTGTTGTATTCAGGATGTCCTGCACAACTCAGTCATAGTTTGATGTGTAAATGCTGCCACAGTCTTGAAATCAGCACCTTCCTGATGAACTTACTTAGGGTTAGGGTTTTTTTTTGTTTGTTTTATGTAGTATGACCGTTGCTGAAAATGTAGATATAACTACTAGAAATAGTAGCAGAGCCTGTTTTATTGGCTTGCAATAGTTTTTATTATGCAGAGACGTTACTTCATTTGGTAATCCTTCAGACTATGGAATTTTTTTTTTTGATAAATTAATTTTCTACATTTCTTCCTTTTTATTGATTACTCTCTAGCATTTGGGAAAAATTGGGAAAAAAATAGATCAATTCAAAATGAAGTTTTGGGTCATTTTGAACCAATTTGGTCTATAAAATTAGCTGCTTTTTGGGCTTTCTGGGAGAGAACTTAATTTCCCACAAAGCTTCGATTTTAGAAAAATTGCCTCGACCATTTTTGTAATCGAATTATTCGAGATATTTGAATGATCGTTTCAGCCCTTAAACACTGTGTATAACTTCAAATCAAAGCCTCTACCTCAAACGCCATTGAAACATTGTGATTTAAGATTACATTGCTAAAATATAGAATTTAATATTACTTTCTCTGTAACTTTCACTGTAAGTAACTACTATTTTTAAACAGTAGCTCATAAGAAGCTTGCAGCTTGAAAAGCAAAAATGAAACATGTCTGTGTGTCTCTTAAGCTTAAACATTTTCTGTATTTCTATTTGCCATGTACATTTTGTCCACTCTTTTCAGTTGTCACTAACCACAGTTAGTAATCAAGCTGCTTTTCTGGATAAAATTTTGATTTCTATAAAAAATACAACATGCCAATCACAAATTTGATGTACCATTTATATACCATCTATATTCACACACACACACACACACACACACACACCATCTCATAGCCATTATCCCATTAAGATATTATCGACCAGTCAGGGTCTCTGTGTAAACCTCTGTGCATCCGCCTAACCTGCTTCAAAGCACCTGTTAAAGTAATTACAGAGACTTGGAATTAATAGAGCAAATATTAAGAACAACATCGCAAGGGAATCTCTCTCACACACTGATACCCAGTCCTATTACAAGCTTAAGTTTAGGTTTGTGTTGACAGACAGATTTCACTTTATTTAAAACACCTGCAGACCTACATGAAGGAAGTCTAAAAGATTTTATATTTTTAATATAATTCCTAATAATTTAATATAAAGGCAAGACAAATTTTATCCCACAGCTAAAGCTGGATTTATAAAATTCTAATGTAGTTGTGATAGTGTACTAAAAAGATATACCGTACATCATATATTCACAGTATAAAATTCAATATAAAAATAATGCATGTTTTCCGGGTATTGTAATTGTAATATGCTTAATATTTTGCATAGTATTTATGTTCACGTTCATTGTATTATATGTTAATGTAAGGTAATGACCATCGCTAATGTGAGATATAATGCAAATCTGTTTATAACTTAAATAGCAAACACTGAAGTAGCATCATCCTTCTCCCTTGCTCTGGATAACTGTTTTTGTCATGTAATTGGATTGCACTTTGTCAGGCCTCTACCTTAAGGCCTGTCCAACTTGGGTGTCCCAACTGAAGGCTAAGCTTCTGCTGGTGTAGCTCTTAGGGTCACTGAGGCACGCAAACCCTCTGACCACGATAAGGTGGCAATCCCTCAGGGGGAAAACTGAAAAATAAAACAAAAAATAAAATGAAATATTCCTCATCACATTATAACAACTAAAAACACATTTACCTTAATTGGATGGCCTATATAAAATATATTCAAACCCAACAATAACACTTCTCACTCTTGCCAATATTAACAAAACTAAAAAGTGTAGGCCAAGTTATTTAAAAAAATCAATTCACCAAGTCTTGAAAAATAAAACTGAAAAATAGAATAAAAAAATAAAATAAAACAGAGATTTGCTGCTTCCTCAAAGCCTCCTGCTGTTGCGCAGCTCATTTTGCTCTGCCCTGCCTACTGAGAAACCTGACACTGGGTCATTTGCATACTAACAGTTATTGGATGTTTAGCTGGGGGGAAGGTGAGTGTGGGATCTCTGCCGAGTGCTGTGTGAGCCTGGCACAAACGGAGCATGGAGGGAAAGAGCGAACAAGAAGTGAAACCTATCATCTCATTTGTGCCTTTTTCCAGTGGATTTTTCAGCTACTGTAGTAAATCTTGTCCATATTCAGTTTGTGGGTAATCTATTATTTTCTTTCTCAACTTCTAAAAGTTTGATTCAAGGGGGCAGGACGTTTGTATAAGGGGGCGTTGCCCCCCTCTTGCCCCAGCATAGAGCCGGCCCTGTGTGTATGTGTGTGTCTGTGTGTGTGCTTGCATGTGTGTTTGTTAAAAAGTGGGCGTACTGCATTCCTTTTGGCTCTGGTTTCCAGATTTCCTCTCTAGCTCTCCAGGGGTTCAGCAGACCACTTTTCTCACTTCTGGTGGATTATTTCTGTAGTTTCTTGCAGGATGTGTACAGAAAAGTGCTCACGCTTCATTGCTCTCTCTCTTTATCCATTAGCACTTATTTCCATCATCTGCAACATCATATTGTTCTTTCCTGGCTGGTCAGTAACTTACGCACAGGTTGGCCGCCTTACCGAGGAGGTGAAATACATGGGAGGACTGATTGGAGGACTTCCGGTGAGTTTATAACATCGCTGACCAAATATACACATTGTTAATTCCACCCGAACACCCGTCCTTGAACATGTGAACTCATTAATTTCAATGTGCCATCACTAAAACCTTTAACCCACCAAAGCCTAGGTTGCCCCCTATCTCTCAAGACAAAGGACAATGGCGTCGATACAACGCGGCTGTGTTATGGTGAAACCAGCGCGTATTGTTGACCAGATCAGCTGAGCTTTGTCCTAGAGACAGAGGCGAAATGCTGGCGTGGAATTTAGCCAAATGTTTGTACGTGACGCCAAGTTGAATTGGATTCAGGTGTTTCTTGGGGTTCCGAGATGATTAGTAAAAGAGAGAATTTGGAAAGAGAGACGAGACGCACGCAAAATGAACAGCCTATCTTTAAGCACATGAACCATATTCTTCTAAGACGCGGTTTAAATAATGCTAAACAATGAAATGTTGCCCAGACGTTGCATTAAGAGTGAATTTATGCTAAGTTACTAAGCCCAGAGGTTCAGTTCGGCCCCAGTTCGATAGTCCAAGATGGCGCGGCCACATCCATACGCTTTCCCGACCGCTCCGTCCAGACGGTGCTTGTTTTTCGTAATTTATTTATTTTTATTTCTTTCTATTGTACACAAGTCATCAGGGTTAGTTACCTATGACAGTAGAACATTACTGAAAATAGGAAATCAGATTTCGTCCATAATTTCGACCACTTTTGAGCCTGATCCGTCGTGGCCGTCTGAGATACTACGCGGCACGGACAACAACAATGGACGCAACGCTGACCCGCAGCGAAGAACAAAGAAGCACCGGGGGGAACGTGGCGGTGTCCGCAACAGAATGAGAGAGCGATCTCACCGCACACCACTGCGAGTATCCTGCTGGCTAATGTTCAGTCACTGGACAACAAGTTGGATGATCTGCGGGCCAGAGTTACTTTCCAACGCGACATGAGGGATTGTAACATTCTGTGCGTTACTGAAACATGGCTGACCCCCACCGTGCCGGACCGAGCCGTAATGCAGTCGGACTCATTCTCTGTGTTCCGCATGGACAAAACGGTGGAGTCCAACAAAGCTAAAGGTGGAGGACTGTGTTTCATGATCAACAACAAGTGGTGTGACACACAGTGTTTCTACTCTCTCCAGCCGCTGCTTGCCTCATCTGGAATATCTGAGTATAAAGTGTCGCCCTTTCTACCTGCCTCGCGAGTTCACCTTGGTCATCGCCACGGCGGTCTACATCCCACCCCACGTGGACACTGGTCAGCTTTATCAGAACTGCATGATGTGCTGTGTGTGTTCCAAAACAAACACCCAGACGCAGCGCTCATTGTAGCAGGGGAATTTAATAAGGCAAATCTTAAACAAGTTATGCCAAACCTTTATCAACACGTTACGTGCCCGACAAGAGGAGCCAACACAGCCATGTTCCGAGCCTGCGCATCAACGAGTTTGCTTTGTTAGCAAGCTTGTGAGCGAAGTCATCCCAATGGTGAGAGTTAGAACCTTCCCTAACCAGAAGCCGTGGGTAGACAGATCAATTCACGCCGCTGTGAACGCCCGAACCGCTGCTTACAACGCCGCTCTCATTACCTCATACCAGCCTCTTACGAACTTCGCCGCCGGATTCGAGTTTGCAAGCGCAATTTCAAACAGCAAATCGAATTGCAATTTCATCAAGGTGATGCACAAAGCTTGTGGCATGGACTGCGCACGATTACGGACTATAAAGCAAAAGACACCGCAATGCAACCATAAGAGGTCACAAGCCAGTGATTCCTTGTGCCGGTCCCAAGTCCGGAGAAATGCAGAGGATTGTGTCAGGAAGGGCATCCGACGTAAAACCTAAGCCAAATCAAACATGCGAATCACAAACAGGGATTTCATACTGGATTGGTCGAGGCCCGGGTTAACAACAACCGCCACTGGTGCTGTTGACCTACAGGGTGCTGGTGGAAATTGGGCTACTGTTGGTCGACGGAGGAGAGGAGGAAGGCATGTGCGTAGGCAGAGAGAGAAGAGGAAAGGCAAGAGTGAGTGACTTTGAATGTTGGAACTATGACAGGTAAAGTTAGAGAGCTGGTGGACATGATGCAGAGAAGGAAGGTGGATATATTGTGTGTTCAGGAGACCAGGGGCCTGTACTACGAAGCGCATTTAACATAGTCTGACTTAACTCGATGGTTAATAGCGAACTCAGACTTGACAAATCACGGTTGTCCCAGGTGGCGCTAAGCGGTAGTACGAAGTGCAATAAGACGTTGATAAGTTGAGTTAGCGTAAACTTATCACGGCTTTGTGCGTACTTAGAAATGGGGTGTGTTCAACAGCCGCTACGAGGAGCAGAAATCGGTGCTGCAGGCCAAATCAAACCCGCAGCAGCTAACAAAAGCAGGCAGGCTTGTTGGCAACGCATTGCAGACCGAGTAAATGCGTAAGTACTTGTGCATTGTTCTTAGTATTACTTATTAGACTATGTAAACGTTGTCTGAAAATTAATACAATACTGTAAATAAATATAGAGTATATAGATGTGTCATATGTCGGAGCTGGACCTTTTAATTAATTTAATACCACCTAAAGTGCAATTACTGGGCGGTTGCTTGTGTTATATATATATATATATACACACACAGACAGGTGTGGAAAGAATGCTGTACACAAAGAATGCTTTCAGAAATATAAATAATGATTGTTTATTGTTATCAACTTACAAAATGCAAAATGAGCAAACAAAGGAAAAATCTAAATCAAATCAATATTTGGTGTTACTACCTTTTGCCTTCAAACCAGCATCAATTCTTATAGGTACACTTGCACAAAGTCAGGGATTTTGTAGGATTATAGTCATTATATTATTTTGTAGTCATTATATTATTTTGTAGGATTATAGATCTGTGGTTAGTTCTCCAAGATGTTTGGAACAACCTACCAGCCGAGTTCCTTCAAAAACTGTGTGCAAGTGTACCTAGAAGAATTGATGCTGTTTTGAAGGCAAAGGGTGTTCACACCAAATATTGATTTGATTTAGATTTCTCTTTTGTTCATTCACTGCATTTTGTTGATTGATGAAAATAAATGATTAACACTTGCATTTTTGAAAGCATTCTTTGTTTACAGCATTTTTACACACCTGCCTAAATATTTTGCACAGTACTGTGTGTGTGTATAGAACACATTATATGGCATATTTACCTGTACATATATTTCAATTATGAATGACCTTTGTAGTTACTTGCATTATACCCCTTTTGGAAGAGTTGCAGCTCTTGGGCCTCTCGAACATTAAGGGTACATTTGCTTTGGCTTTAAATGAATTTTCACACTCAAGCTGCCTGTATACCGATTCACCTTTTTTACCTATGTAGGCTGGAACAGACAATGTGCGCAACCTCCACAAGCACATGCTGAAGCTAGACTGTGTCAAAAAAGAACTAAAAAGTACAAAGCTCAAGCTCGAAATGGAGAAGCTTGAGCATGAAAAGAAGGTATTGCCATATGTTCAGCAGTCTTTCATCCATATGTGTGTGCCATCACTGAATTTTCACTTTCCATTTGTAGGAACGGGAGCAAAGAAACAAATAAAATACAAATGACAAAGCTTCGATGTGTTCAGAATCTGTATTTATTATTCATTTTGTCATCAGTCATAAAACTGCTGCGTGATGGCCTCTCTCACAGCACGCCCTGTGGGGTGGTCGAGGGTCAGTTGGTCCACAATATGGGGGGGCATAGATATCAGGACTGGGGTCTTTGCAACCATCAGAAGGGAAATGTTGTGTAGAACCACACATGCCAATACCACCCGACAGGCCCTCTCGGGCTTCACTCGTAGCCCCTTCAGGCATGCAAAACGTGCCTTCAAGATCCCAAAAGTCATTTCAATTATGCCCCTCGTGTTGCCATGAGCTATACTGTATTTCACTTGTGGCCTTGTCTGAGGCTCAGCGTAAGGGGATAGCAGGTGAGCGAGGCATGGGTATCCTCGGTCCCCCAGCAGAAGGCCATCAAAACGTCCTGTGAACAAATGGAGAAAGACTGTCACATGCAAATTGGGTGTCAACAAATCTTTAGGATGCAGATTGCATTACCTGCCTCAAATCGTTGGGACAGTGTGGACTCCCTAAAAATGTGGGAGTCGTGGACTGAGCCTGGCCACCGTGCGTCCAGGCTTGTCACCATGAGCTGGTGGTCACATGTCATCTAAGGATCGAAAGTCATTAGCTCGTTCCGCTATTGTAACATCAAAAGCATGTTCATGTGTGACATTCAAGAATAAAAGATGTGCCAGAGTGTTTCACAAGGACATAATTTACAGCAGGGTAGACCAGCAGCCTATATGGGGTGAGAAAAGGACTACAAACTTGTCAGAAAAAGGGGGAAGAAATATGAGATGCCCTCTAGACAGTACATTAACATCATAACCAATATGGATTAAGGATGAGGCTAACAAAATACAAATCACCACCTGTTAGAGAAAAAGTTCTCTCTGTTTACGCTGTAGACAAGTAAAGACACAAGTCACCATGTACAGTTTTACTTGCGCAAGGGAAGTCAACCCAGCAGCAGTCTGAGACTGACTCCAAAGATTGACACTCCCTCTTGCCTTTTATTGAGACAACTTACTCGACAATCTTCAGCCCCCCCCGGGGAGGGTACGTAACTACGTGACTAGACACTATGTTCTTTTGTGGTTTCACACCTTAGTCTAGCAGAGACATACAGACAGGAACTTGGAACCGGCGCAGTTAATTTCGTATATGCTATCTTTTCAGTTTTGGTCACATGACATTTGCAAGCATGATAAAAATACAACTTTAGTAGTTCTTAGACTAACACAAAAACATCTTTCATGAATACAGAGAATATGATAAGCAAAATATTCTTTTAATTATTCCAACACCACCTTAGACAGAGAAGGTGAAATACTCCATATAACAGATCAATTAAAAAGAAAGATACCTGTACATTGATGCTGTCAGAGGATTTACAATTCACATAATCAGCCTCATGCTCTCCCAGAGGTGCACTGCTGGGGATGTGTGTGCAATCAATGGCTCCTATGACTCTGCAGATATACTATTTTACTGTAGTGAACTACCTGCGATTGCATGAAACTCTTCTTTAATTTTCAGCGCACTTAAATGGCCAGGGAAAACCACTTGCAAACTGCACGGCAAACAGTATTCTTGCTCAGATTTTCAGCATCACCGATGGAATACATGAACTGGCCACACGCTAAGTAGCGCAGCGAAAGGCAAACTGTCTGCTTGATCGTGAGGGCATTGCTCCGGAGAGTGGCATTAGAGACCTCTGGCCCGATCAGCTGACAAACGTAACAAATTCCCTCGACTGAGAATCTATCGCTTTCATAGAGAATATCGTCCTGCGGAGAGAGCCCCTCACGATTCGTGCGCCATTGCGTGAGGAGAAGCGGTGTGTGGAGGGGTGGGGCTTGTGGGGGCGGGCTCATGCTAAAGTTCGAGTTAAGTAAGAACATATTCTGGTCGGACCAGGATTAACCCACTGCGTAAGTTGCCATAGCAACATACATCGTGATAAACCTATTCACCTTTCGTAGTACCGGTTAGTCATGAAGTTACGCCTCACGTGACCAAGTTACTCTCGAACTTAGTGTGATAAGCTAGTAATCACGCTTCATAGTACAGGCCCCAGGTGGAAAGGTAGCAAGGCTAGAAGCTTAGGAGAAGGGTTTAAGTTGTTCTACCATGGTGTAGATGGAAAGAGAAACGGAGTAGGAGTTATTCTGAAGGAGGAGTTTGTTAGGAATGTTCTGGAAGTGAACAGCATGTCAGATAGGCTGATGAGTCTGAAGCTTGAAGTTGAAGGAATAATGATCAATATTGTTAGTGGTTATGCCCCACAAGTAGGATGTGAGCTAGAAGAGAAGCAGAATTTCTGGAGTGAGCTAGATGATTTGATGCAGCGTATCCCCATAGTTGAGAGAGTGGTAATTGGTGCAGACTTTAACTGACATGTTAGTGAAGGGAACAGAGGTGATGTGAAAGTGATGGGCAGGTTTGGTATCCAGGATAGGAACGAAGAGGGACAGATGGTGGTAGACTCTGCAAAAAGGATGGAAATGGCTGTTGTAAATACTTTCTTCCAGAAGAGACAAGAACATAGGGTGACTTATAAGAGTGGAGGGAGGAGCACACAGGTGGACTACATCTTATGTAGATGAAATTTGAAGGAGATTAGTGACTGCAAGGTAGTGGTAGGTGAGAGTGTAGCGAGACAGCATAGGATGGTGGTCTGTAGGATGAAACTGATGGTGAGGAAGATGAAGAGAACAAAGGTGGAGCAGAGGACCAGGTGGTGGAAGCTGAAAAAAGAAGAGTGTTGCGAGGTTTTCAGGAAGGAGTTGAGACAGGCGCTTGGGGGCCAGGAGGTGCTGCCAGGTGATTGGACAGATACAGCTAATATGATTAGGGGGATGGGTAGGAGGGTACTTGGTGTGGCATCTGGAAGGAGTAAAGTAGATAAGGAGACTTGGTGGTGGAACGAAAAGGTCCAGGAGCATATACAGAGAAAGAACTTCGCGAAGAAGAAGTGGGACACTGAGAGGACTGAGAAGAGTAGACAGGAGTACAGGGAGATACAGCATATGATTAGCAGCTGAGTAGCTGAGATTAGTATGGATGAAGTGAGGAAAGCTTTGAAGAGGATGAAGAGGGGAAAGGCAGTTGGCCCTGATGACATACCTGTGGATGTATGGAAGTGTCTAGGAGAGGTGGCAGTTGAGTTTTTGACTAGGTTGGTCAACAAGATCTTGACAAGTGAGAAGATGCCTGAGGAATGGAGGAAAAGTGTTCTGGTGCCGATTTTTAAGAACAAGGGAGACGTACAGGATTGTGGCAACTACAGAGGAATAAAGCTAATGAGTCATACAATGAAGCTTTGGGAAAGAGTGGCGGAAGCTAGCCTCAGGTCAGAAGTGAGCATTTGTGAGCAGCAGTACTGTTCCATGCCAAGAAAGAGTACTACAGATGCTATTTTTGCTTTAAGGATGCTGATGGAGAAGTACAGAGAAGGTCAGAGCTTTGTTGATCTAGAGAAAGCATATGACAGGGTGCCGAGAGAGATGCTGTGGTATTGCATGAGGAGGTCTGGAGTGGCAGAGAAGTATGTTAGAGTGGTGCAGGACATGTATGAGAGCTGTGAGAAAGCAGTGAGATGTGCTGTAGGTGTGACAGAGGAGTTCGAGGTGGAGGTGGGACTGCATCAAGGAATGGCTCTAAGCCCCTTCTTGTTTGCTTTGGTAATGGACAGGCTGACAAATGATGTTAGACAGGAGTCTCCATGGACTATGATGTTTGCAGATGACACTGTGATCTGCAGTGAGAGCAGGGCGCAGGTAGAGGAAAGGCTAGAGAGGTGGAGATTTGTGCTGGAGAAGAGAGGAATGAAGATTAGTCACAGCAAGACAGAATACATGTGTGTAAATGAGAGGAGCACAAGTGGAACAGTGAAGTTGCAGGGAGTAGAAGTAAAGAAGGTAGAGGACTTCAAGTACTTAGGGTCTACGGTCCAAAGCAACGGAGAGAGTGGAAAAGAGGTGAAGAAGTGTGTGCAAGCAGGTTGGAATGGGTGGAGAAAAGTGTCGGGTGTGATGTGTGATAAAAGGGTTTCAGCAAGAATGAAAGGAAAGGTGTACAAGACAGTAGTGAGACCAGCGATGTTGTATGGTTTGGAGACAGTGCCAATGAGGAAAAGACAGGAGGCAGAACTAGAGGTTGCAGAGCTCAAGATGCTGAGGTTCTCTTTGGGAGTGGCGAGGATGGCTAGGAACATGAATGAGTTCATCAGAGGGACAGCTCATGTTAGATGTTTTGGAGATAAAGTCAGAGAGGCCAGACTGAGATGGTTTGGACACATCCAGAGGAGAGACAATGAGTACATAGGTAGAAGGATGCTGAGGTTGGAGCCACCAGAGAGAAGGCTGAGAGGAAGACCAAAAAGGAGATTTATGGATGTGGTGAAAGAGGACATGAAGTTAATTGGTGGGAGGGTAGAGGATGAAGAAGATAGGACTAGATGGAGACAGATGATTCGCTGTGATGACCCCTGAAAGGAAAAGCCGAAAAGAGGAAGAAGAAGAAAGCAAAAGACACCGCGATGATCAGCACCGACTTTGCATTTGCCGACGAGCTGAACGTGTTCTATGCCCGTTTCGAGGTTAGCCAGGCGGCTATCACTACCAGCCAGCCGGCGACTGAGGACAGTGACGTCATCAGCATTGTAGAGCATGATGTCTGCGCGGCGCTGACGAGGGTGAACACCAGAAAGGCAGCAGGTCCAGATGGCATCTCTGGGCGCCTGCTGCGCTGACCAACTGTCAGGTGTGTTCACCTCTTCAATGAGTCTCTGGTGAAGTCTGTGGTCCCCACCTGCTTCAAAAAATCTACCATCATCCCCGTACCCAAGAACAACAAACCTTCATGCCTTCACCGCCCTGTTGCACTGACATCGGTAGTTATGAAGTTGTTTGAAAGACTGATAAAGCATATCATCTCCTCCTCCATCCCAAGCACCATAGACCCACTCCAGTTTGCCTACCATGCCAATAGATCTACAGAGGATGCCATCTCCCACGTCCTTCACACCACCCTCAGCCACATGGACAAGAAACAGGGTAACTATGTGATATTGCTGTTTATCGACTACAGCTCAGCATTCAACACAATAGTGCCCTACAGACTGTTCACTAAGCTGAGAGACCTAGGACTCAACACCAGCTTGTGCGCGTGAGTGATGGACTTTCTTACAGGCAGAACTCAGGTGGTGCGGACAGGCAGGTGTGTCTCCAGCAGCATCACCACCAACAAAGGAGCTCCTCAAGGGTGTGTGCTTTCTCCACTGTTTCTCCACTGTATTCACTTCGGACTGTGTGGCCACTCACAATTCCAACAACATTGTCAAGTTTGCAGATGACACAGTGGTGTTGGGGTTAATCTCCAACAACAATGAGATGGCCTGCATGGACGAGGTGGAGAATCTGGCACTCTGGTGTCAGGAAAACTGCCTCCAGCTGAACTTCAGCAAGACGAAGGAGCTGGTGGTGGACTTCAGCAGGAGACACCGTGACTACAGACCCCTCACCATCAACGGTGCTCCAGTGGAAAAGTCTTGGCATCTACATCTCTGAGGACCTGACATGGACCGATCATATCAATGGTCAAGTCAACAAGGCGAAGCAGCGTCTGTACCACCTCAGATGGCTGAGGAGATTTGGGGTTTCCCCTACCATTCTGAAAGCTTTCTATTCTGGTGCTGTGGAGAGCATCATTACACAGAACAGCTTGTCCTGGTATGGGAACTGCTGTGTTCAGAACCAGAAAGCCCTACAGTAAGTGATCCGGGCAGCAGAGCGCTGCTGCACGACAGCTCTCCCTTCTCTGCAGGACATTTACACAAAGAGATGTAGGACCAGGGCAATCAGGATTATAAAAGACTTGTCTCATCCCAGAAACAGACTTTTTCATCTTCTGCAATCAGGCAGAAGGTTCCGCACCATCATGGCCAAAACAGAGAGACTCAGGAGGAGTTTCTATCCTCAGGCCATCTGTTTTCTGAATCAGGACATGCCTTTTCTCTAAAAGCCTTTGCCATTCCATACTGTCTCTCATCACATTGTTCATGATCATTTATACTGTCTGCCATTTTTCTCTGTCCAATATTACATACTCCTCCTCTGTTTGCCACTTACTACATTGTTCACTGCTGTGCAGTTGCACTCGGCACTTTAAACAGTCACTTTTAATAGTCACACTGCATCTGTCTTCATGTATATAAGAACAGTTATTTATTTATTTGTACCTTTCCCTTGTGTCCTTTTCATTCCAGTTTGTACTGTGACTTTATTTTATTTTAAATTTAAATTGTATTTTATATTTTTAATATTTAATTATGCCCAATTGCAGTCAGGAGCGGTTCGGGATACATTTCACTGCATTTTGTACTGGTATAACTTGCATGTGACAAATAAAGAATCTTGAATCTTGCTGAGGTTCGTGTTCGTGGGTACTGCTTTTGTGTCCTCACGGTCCTGTAGCTTTGTTACGTTCGTCCTCCATCGTCATCCTCACAATTCTGGGTAGTTTGGAGGGAATTTGTCGTCCATGCGTGACTGGTGATCGCTCGAGGAATTCGTCTTCTCGAAGCGCGGGTCTTGCCATTACCACATGAAGTCAGAGGGAATTGTTCCAGGGAATTTGGCGTCCTGGCTGTGGGAATCTTGCTTCCGGGGTATTTCGGTTCATCTTGGTTTCTGCCTTACACATAACGGGTCCAGCCGCAGGTTTAATCACCGGGCCGTCAGGTATAGGAAGTGCCCACCCCTTCCGGGTCGGACTCTACCTCACCTATGTGCAACTCTGGTGGCAGCGCCATCTAGTGGACGGCATGGTACCTACACTACTGAGAAACCTGACACTGGGTCATTTGCATACTAACAGTGATTGAATGTTTAGCTGGGGGGAGGGTGAGTGGGGGATCTCTGCCGAGTGCTGTGTGAGCCTGCGCACAAACAGAGCACGGAGGGAAAGAGCGAACAAGAAGTAGATAGGCAAATACAAGGAACGCGGTCAATGGATTTTCATCTTGAATCAGAAAATCCAAAAACGAAAAATGACCCATTTTTTCATATTTTCTTTCAATTTTACGATCGAAAAACGAGATGGTGGCCAGTTATCCGATTTTCTTTAGTGTGATTATAGACGAAAATCAGGAATAGAATATTTGTGTGGAAATCGGTCCTTTGGACAGTTTTGTTGTGACCCAGAAGTTAACGGTAAAATTGGCGCAAACGAGTAGATAAGAGAATCCCATAGTATGACGCTTGACGCACACTTGTAGCAATTTACTGTTAAGTTGGTTTCTTAAGTTGCAACGTACAAATAAATCACAGAATAGCTCGTGACACCTGTTAACACTCGTCTTTGGACGAGTATGTTAATTTTATTGTTGAAAAACATAGAAACGAAGTATCATGCTCAGATAAGCCCTTGGCGCTACACTTCGTCTGTCAGAGAGTGATAAATCCGTTTTTCATATGTATATGAATTGTGAAAGTGTTCACAAATGCAGGTTTTCTGTCTGACCAGAAATCACATCGTTTTTCATATTTTTTGATCTGTGAATGTGTTCACAAATGCAGGTTTGTCGATTTTACGTTTTTGGATTCTCCAATTTAAGATGACAATCCATTGGCCACCACATACACGGACCGAAGGCACTAGGCATGACAATACTTCGCAAAGAATGGTGGTACATGAAAGGCCTTATATTCAGGTTCTGTGAATGTAATTGGCTTAGAATTCTGGTGTCGTTGATCTAGTAAACTGAGGTCGCTGTGAAGGTCTGGAACTGGAGTCCTGGTCTGGTGAGGGGGATTCCTCCCTCGGGTCTGGGCTGGGATCTTACAATTGCAACGATTGTAATGACTTTGTTTTTTTACTTTTATAAGCTAAAGTTGATTTGCTGTTATACCATGTACTGAGTGTATATATATATATATATATATATATGTA